>JAFMOD010000533.1:543437-553943 GCA_019802435.1 Corydoras maculifer
TGTTTTCTCCGTGTCCGCGTGGGTTTTCTCCTTGTTCTCTGGTTTCCTCCCACTGTCCAAAAACATGGATTCAAGGTAAATTCATTCATTATCTTCCGCTTTGTCCTATATTAGTGTCACGGGGGGGTTCCCCATCCAGGGGAGAACGTTTCGGGCGCTGGGCAGATACACCCAGGACAGGGCGCCAATCTATCGCTGGGCACACACTCACACAGACACGTACACATACACGGGGCAATTTGGAGAACTCAATTGACTTGATCCATGTTTTTGGACTGTGGGAGGAAACCGGAGAACCCGGAGGAAACCCACGTGGACACGGGGAGAAGATGGAAACTCCATCAAGCTGGGGGATTCGAACCGGAAATCCCTAGTGCTGAGAGGCGAACGTGCTAACCACTAAGCCACCGTGTCGCCCTCAAGGTAAATTGAATGCTCTAAATTGCCCTATACAGTGTGTGGTTGTGTATGTGTCTTGGCGAGTTAGTGTGCCGAAACGTTCTCCCCTGGAGGATGTTAGTGTGCCGAAACGTGACCCCCCCCCCCCGCGCGCGCGCACACACACACACACACTAGTAGAGGATTAAGCAGAAGATAATGCATGGATGGATAGAACAGCAGGACAATGTATGTGGCCTTACCTTCACACATAATTGTTACTGTAGTGCTAAAAATCATCATAATATCTCCTCCTGAGTGGTACTGAGCATTAGAGAACAAAGTAAGAAGAATTACCAAAGTATTGATGGAAATAGATTAACTATCAGCCTTTTCATGGTAAACGAAACTACTATTAAAAAATAGCCCACGAAGAAGCATACTGCCATCTAAAATGAAGTAACATGAGTTTATATATTTATATATAATTCAGGGCGGCACGGTGGCTTAGTGGTTAGCACGTTCGCCTCTCAGCGCTAGGGATTCCCGGTTCGAATCCCCATCTGGGTGGAGTTTCCATGTTCTCCCCGTGTCTGCGTGGGTTTCCTCCGGGTTCTCCGGTTTCCTCCCACAGTCCAAAAACATGGAACAAGTTAATTGAATTCTTAAAAATTGCCCCGTTTAGAGTGTGTCTGTGTGAGTGAGTGTGTGCCCAGCGATGGATTGGCGCCCTGTCCTGGGTCTATCTGCCCAGCGCCCGAGATGTTCTCCCCTGGATGGGCATGGGGAACCCCACCGCGACCCCAATAGAGATAGATAATGAAGGAGATAATGAATGAATGAATGAATATATAATTCAGTGCGAGCTAAAATACCGCAGCGCTCACATGGCTTGTACCCAAATATTACCACTTATCAACCCTTGCTAGTGCGCACTACCCAGTACTTCCGTGACGTATTCGTCCCGCCCGTTTTAGCGCGAGATTCATTTCCCAGTTAATTCACGTTCTGTCCCTGAAGCTAAAAGGCTGTTGATCACAGTGAGTAAACATAGTTTATGGATCTTTATCCGTAGAAATTGACATCCAAGTGTTGAACAGTTACACACAGTGCTCGCTTTAATCCGATTTGTTTTTAGCTTGTCATGGGAGTTAGCAAAGGAGCTAACAGATTAGTGCTTAATGCTCTTTTTTAAAAAGCGCGTCATGATTTTTTGGAAGCAGCGTTTACCAGCACATTAAACAGCAGCTATTATTTGCCACATTTTTCGTCATTAATGCACGATACATGTGAATATACCGATGTAATTATTATAGGAGTTGTGGGCATCACTGGCCCATAGTGGTTAATGAAAGGTCTACAACAACAAAGAACGGTTTATGCATGTGCCCGTTTTATATTCACGCTTCTCGTTCCTCGTCGTTGTTGGGTATGATTTATTAATTTTCGTTGTCCTTATTCATCATTGTTGCAATCATGCTGGAACATTGCAGAATGTTTTCTCAAAACTAGAGGCACACAATTCTGGACAACACAAAACCATCAATCTATCCATTATCTTCTGCTTAATCCTCTAATAGGGTTACGGAGGGGTTCCCTATTCCCATCCAGGGGAGAACGTTTCGGGCACTAGGCACATGCACCCAGGACAGGGTGCCAATCTATCGTTGAGCACACACACACACACACTATATGGGTCAATTTGCAAACACTTTACCTTGATCCATGTTTTTAGACTGTGGGAGGAAACCAGACAACCTGGAGGAAACCCACATAGACACAGGGAGAACATGGTTCATGGAACCTAGATTGGGATTCAAAAAAAAGATTGGGAATCCTAAGTGCTGAGAGGTGACCGTGCTAACCACTATGCCACCGCGTGGCACTGAACACAAAACCAAATGCTATATTTAACACACATTACAATGGGATTTGACCCAATGGATTTTTATTATTATTAGTGTGTTCTCTTACAAGGCTCCATTGGAATTGGAATTTTGAAATTGCCTGCGTCATATGTCCAGAATTCAGACTCACTTTTATTCTGTGTTAAAACAAGTTTGACCTGATCGTCCCAACATAATTTTATTTTTACTAAAGCATACAAAAACAGAACACACAGTGACTCACAAGACAAACCTCTATGTGTAGAAAAGCAAATTTAAAAAGCTTGAATGGAAGTTTTTGTAAACCCAGTAAACAAACGCTGAGGTCACCCATAATGTGTAAATTCAGCCACTCCATAAGTGTGTGTGTGTGTGTTTGTGTCTCCGTCTCCGTCTCCATGCATCTCTGTCCATGCATCTATGCATGTGTTTGAGTTTTGCGCTTAGGCATGTTTGCATGCATGTATGCGCGTTTGTGGCTGCCCGTGTATTTTTGTGGGTGTGAGTGGTTGTAAGTGTGTGCGTGTGTATTGGACAAGATAGTACATGTATATAATTGTTTTATTTCTCCTGTTTTTAGACAAATTACTTTGTGTTAAAGATATCGTATATTTAGCCGATCATGTTTTTTAATTGGGATCAATCTAATTACATTACATTTAAGTTAATTTAATGCAAATAAATGAATTTAATAATAAATTTGCTTCATGAAATTTTTTTATGCTAACGTTTCCAGTTTGAACCAACAAATCTGCACTTAATTTAAACATTTGTTTGCTGCAAAATGACTTTGTGTCAAAATGAAAGACTTAAATCTAATAAATAATTAGACTTTTAAAGGAAAACGTTCTGGTTAGTTGATAGATTAATCACTATAAAGACTTATAGTCATAAGTGACGGCCCTAATTAGTGGTTACATTTGATCAGCTGCAGTGCTGTACACCATTTAACCACATGGACTAGTGTAGGAATATTTTTTTTAGTATGGATGGTACTGTAAGCATGTGTTTCTTATTCTAAAAGCGCAGTATGTTTTTAGTCTTTATCTGAGTGGCTGAGTCTCAAACAGGACAGCTGCTGATCTGATCTCATCTCCAAGCTCATTCAGGCATGTGATGAGAGGCAGCTAAGCCTAAGGAGACTCGTCTCTGACATTAGCAGTTGTGTCTGTGGCATAAAGCTGCTGGAGCATCGCATGTGCACCCTTAAGCTTTTTGCTGTTTTTAGCACCGCTTCTTTTCCTCCCTCAAATTTCAGCCCATATGTGAAATGACATCCACTGAATCAACAAGTTAAAAATGTATCATTGTGCTGGATGTGTCATCATGCAAGGAATCCATCCATTCTTCTGCATTATTTATCAGCATTCTGTTATTCCGAATTAGAAGAAAGCCCATAATCAGAATCAGCCTTCGGTTGTCTTCATTAATTTCATATCAGATGCTGTTCTCGGAGTCTCACACACAGTCCTTTATTCATTTTCAACTTTTCTCATTCTGATCAGGGTTGCCGGAGAAGCTGGAGCCTATCCAGGTGCTTGGATAAAAAAAGTGGGAAAGTGGGTTGCTGATACTTCACAGGGCTGACAAATTTTTTCATACATATAGACCAAAGATCAATTTGGTTATCTACTAATTTATTTACCAGCATATTTTTAAACTTTTAAAGGATGTCTGAGCACATGACATTAAAAAAGTCTACATAAAAAGAGAACATACAAATTTCACATGCAAAGGACTGTCCACCTTTCAGGATTTTTTTTTTATTTTTATGGATGCTGTTAACCACTGCTTTAAAGTGCTTCCTTTAAAAATGCATGCTACGTTTTGATAGGATGAATGGCCTTCACTTATTGTTATGTGTTTTTTAAATATTGCTGACAACTAGTTTAGCATCTCTGGTGCAGAGGATTCAAATCTTTGCTGAAGATTTTTTAACCTTGGCCCTTGAACCCCCACTTTCATAATAAATAGCTCAACACTCTGTCAGTCATTTTTACTTGATTTATAATTTGAAGAAGTTACAGGAAATATCTATCAGAATGGTCGAAATGTGGATCATGTTTACAGTAAATATATATATTAAATGCAATTTGATTTAAAAACATAAAATTAGTTCGTTAAAATAACAATAATATATCAAAAATAACTTCATACATTCAGGCACACACTGTTCTTATGGGTGTTATATGCTTCTTTATTTCTGTTCAGGGCAGTATTTTGGAAATTTCATACAAACATTTGTTAAAGGTTCAACAGAATGATGCTAGAATTAGGGCTGGGGCAAGGCATCGACTACGTCGACGTAATCGTTTATGAAAATGGGTTGATTTGCATAACTTGCCTCAATGCAACAACAAAATGGTGGCGGCCTACCGGAAAGATGAATTTATTCATAATGCAAGTGCATCAATCCGTTGTCATGCACTACACACAGAAGCACAACAATGTGGTGCTCAGTCAGATTTCCAAAGTGGAGGCTTTTTACAACGGTACAATTGCTATGCATGAGTGTTTAAATCCGCACCATTAAACATCCGTGCCGGTATGTTTGCGCAAAATCTCTTGTGGCTGAGATCTGATGTTTGATAAAGCTGTTAATGCTAAAGCATTTTTGTGTTTCAGTAGTGCCTTTAAGAGCACTGTGTTTAATATATAAATAAATAAAAAATATATATATATATAGGCGGCACGGTGGCTTAGTGTTTAGCACATTCGCCTCTCAGCGCTAGGGATTCCCGGTTCGAATCCCAATCTGGGTGGAGTTTCCATGTTCTCCCCGTGTCTGCGTGGGTTTCCTCCGGGTTCTCCCACAGTCCAAAAACATGGATCAAGTCAATTGAATTCTCCAAATTGCCCCCTATAGAGTGTGTCTGTGTGAGTGAGTGTGTGCCCGGCGATGGATTGGCGCCCTGTCCTGGGTCTATCTGCCCAGCGCCGGGGACGTTCTCCCCTGGATGGGCATGGGGAACCCCACCGCGACCCTAATAGAGGATGAAGCTGGAGATAATGGATGGAGATATATATATATATATATATATATATATATATATATATATATATATATATATATATATATATATATATATATATATATATATATATATATATATGATTTTTTTTTAAATTAACATTATAACATTAAAGGTTATAAGTTATTTTAATTCCAAACACAATCACTTTAGAGTAATATTATTTAGATGAATCGACTTAAAAATCGGTGTAACCCTAGCGAAAATATGGGAGTTGGACACAGAATCAGTTATACTTTATAAAGTAATGTAAAAACTCATAGATTAAAAAATTTATCAGCTCGAACCCATGGAGGAAATGAGTTACAGTAACAAATAGCCATAGTAGATGACCTAAGCTCTTAGACAGTACTCAAACATTCTTAATTCTTTTAAAGTAGCCCATTAGATTGAAATAGTTAATGTAAAATACAGTACCTTGCAAAAGTATTCACCCCCTTGGATTTTTCCCTATTTTACTACATTATGACCTGCATGGATTTTTTTTTTTTTAATTTGAATTGAATGCGATGCATCTGCACAAAATAGTCTACATTTTAGTAGTGAAATGAGAAAAAAATATATGTATATAGAGAATATTAAAATAAAAAAACTGAACATTGGCATGTGCATATGTATTCACCCCATTTGTTATGAAGCCCCTAAAAAGTTCTGGTGCAACCAGTTACCTTAAGAATTCACATGCTTAGTGAAATGAAGGCCACCTGTGTGCAATCTAAGTGTCACATGATCTGTCAGTATATACACACCTTTTCCGAAAGGCCCCAGAGGCTGCAACACCATTAAGCTAACCAAAAAACACCATGAAGACCAAGGAGCTCTCCAAGCAAGTCAGGGATAAAGTTGTAGAAAAGTATAAGTCAGGGTTGGGTCCCCCGGAGCACCATCAAATCCATCATCATCAAATGGAAAGAACATGGTACAACAACAAACCTGCCAAGAGAGGGCCGCCCACCAAAACTCTCAGCCCGGTCAAGGAGGGCATTAATCAGAGAGGCAGCACAGAGACCAAAGGTAACCCTGAAGCAGCTGCAGAGTTCCCAAGCAGAGACTGGAGTATCTGTCCATATGACCACAATAAGCCGTACACTCCATAGAGCTGGGCTTTATGGAAGAGTGGCCAGAAAAAAACCTTTACTTACAGGCAAAAATAGGAAGGCTTGTTTCGAGTTTGCAAAAAGGCAGTGTGGGAGACTCCCAAACTGTATGGAGGAAGGTACTGTGGTCAGATGAGACCAAAATTGAACTTTTTAGCCACCAAGGAAAACGCTATGTCTGGCGCAAACCCAACACATCTCATCACCCCAAGAACACCATCCCCACAGTGAAACATGGTGGTGGAAGCATCATGCTGTGGGGATGTTTCACAGCAGCAGGGACTGGAAAACTGGTTCGAGTCGAGGGGAAGATGGATGGTGCTAAATACAGGGATATTCTTGAGCAAAACCTGTTTACGTCTGTCAGTGATCAGAGACTAGGGCGGAGATTTACCTTCCAACAGGACAATGACCCAAAGCATACTGCTAAAGCAGCACTTGAGTGGTTTCAGAGGAAACGTGTAAACATATTGGAATGGCCTAGTCAAAGCCCAGACCTTAATCCAATTGAGAATCTGTGGTCAGACTTGAAGATTGCTGTTCACCAACGGAAACCATCTAACTTGAAGGAGCTGGAGCAGTTTTGCCATGAATTCCTGTGGCAAGATGTGGCAAGCTCATGGAGACTTATCCAAAGTGACTAGCAGCTGTAATTGCTGCAAAAGGTGGCTCTACAAAGTACTGACTTACAGGGGTGAATAGTTATGCACACTGATGTTTTCAGTCATTTTGTCCTATTTGTTGTTTGCTTCACAATAAAAAAAAAGTTAAATGTTGAAAGTTGTAGGCATGGTCTGTAAATTAAATGATGCAGACCCTCAAATATTCCCTTTGAATTCCAGGTTGTGAGGTAACAAAATGTGAAAAATGTAAAGGGGGTGAATACTTTCGCAAGGCACTGTAAGTCTTGTGTTTTCGTCTAAATTGTGCACTCCTCTGCAGCTGTGATTGGTGGTGAAATAAAAATTAAGCAAACTTATTTTCTTTCTTAATTCTAATTGTTTGACAACACAAGCTAAATAAAAAAATGTTGGTTCATAATAAAATTGGAAAAAATCACTTCTATTAAGAATGACAATGTAATTAGTCTATCTAGGTTATTAACAGACAGACTTTTAAATGGGAGTTTGGAGTTTATGGTCATATAAAGCATTTTATTTGTTAGACAGGAAGATGGACCATTTTAAATGAGTGCTGTCATCTGCTATGCGACTGATTTTGTTCTGGCTGTAGTGAGAACGTTTTTATACATTGAATTACTAGTCAATTTGTAAACTCCACGATAATGCATTATGAAGCAAACATTTATTCTGCATCTTTTCACAAACAAATCAAACATTTTTTTAAATTTATTATTTATTTTTAAATAGCTGCGAGGTTCTTTGTGCACTGACATAATGTAAAAGCTTTGTCCTATCCTCTATTACCTGTTTGCTAGGTGCTTTGCTAGACTGAAATGGCATCATAATTCAATTTCATGTTTATTTTTCAAATCTGTTTTTTTAATTTTTTTTGTCTCGTCTTGAAGCAGAATTACATTTTTCTGAACCAGAACCTCCAATGTGCAAACTTAAACCCAGCATAAATGAAAATCATTGGTATTTAATTGCTTTTTGTTTATTTTTAAGAAGGAACCTTTGTGAGGACCACGGCGCCCATTTTTGGGACCCATTTTCTTTGGGTGGCTGGGCAGTGTTAGTGGGTATAAAACCATAATAATGTACCGATGATGTATGCATACAATACAAATGTACCAGAATTAAACAAAAATTAAGCTTTAGAGCGGTTTCCAGAACAAGCACTCATGCTCATGCCCCCCAACCCAACAAACTGATGCTGAAAAAAAAATAGTCTGACAGAAAATCAGCGACGCTGGGGGGATGGCATGACGCTATACAGAAGGATGGCAATCGACAATGACACCAGCCTACACTTGTTTTAATGTCCTTGTTGTAAATAAAGCTTGTTCCTTGCGTCACAATCTCCTTTCCCCAATGGCATGCGATGTTCCAGCTTATGTAACCTGCACACTTTCTTTAGTAGAGCCTATGGCAGGTGCATTAAATACCATCCATTGCCATCACTGTGCTTCTGTCACAAGCAATTTCTGTTATACTTGACTTAATTTAAACCACTTTTTGTTAACAAAAGATTAAAATTTTGCCAAAAAATGTATTTGTTATCCTTATTACTATGAGTATATCCATATAGAATACTTTTCCGTTTTGTAAATCTAGACAAAATATTCCATCATTAATAAATTGATTCCGTGTTTCATTTCTTTGCTAATCTTGCACGCCTTTCATTATGAATGGTGGTAGGGGGTTATATGCTTTTAAGGCTAACTTAGGGTATGGTTACTTGAAGTACACACTACTCTAGTAGTTTTTACTTCTAAAAAAAAAAGGAACTTTAGAAACCCTGTAGGTCTCTTTTATGTTTTCCCATACAGACACCTACTTTTGCTTTCTGATTGGGTCCTTCTGGTCATAATGGGATTTGTTCCTCTTGACGTATCCGCCAATATATTTCTTATTTGCTGTACGTGATGTGTGTTAGATGTTTCAGACAGAAAGCTTAAAGACTTGTCTGAACTCAGATCGTTATCGTTTTTGTTCTTCTTATTGGTGTTGCTATTGCTGCAGTTGGGTTCATATTAAAAGTTATTTTTCATGTGGAAAAAATGTTGGAACAGTTATTATTAACACTCATACATCAATGTTTCATCATTGATACCGCTGGATCATTTGCGGCTCAATTACAGAATTCATTATAATCAGTGTATTTTAAATGTCTTACACACACAGTCTGATTTTCTTTCTGCAACTCTGTAGTGTTTAAATTACATCTGCTTGTTATCTTGCACCTATCTCTCTGTCTCTTTCTCTGTCTCTCCGTTTGTCTCTGGGGTAAAATTTACGAAGGATTTAATTTCCACCATTATGGCTTACTGTTACTTTTTTTTTCCACAAATAATGGAATTTTAACAATAACCTCTAATTCACTGTCTTCACTTTTTTCCTTTTGTGTTCCACTCGAGAACTTTTATCACCAGCTGTAGAACAGATCCAGGATTAAGGAAGAAATGAGAAAAACTACAGTTAGTGCCTAAAATGGTACCTGATCAGCTAGAATGCAGGGAAGATGGAAGGGTTGCTGAAACGTTTCAGAATAATGCTTTGCTCAGGGTGGGTTCAGGTGATCATATGACTCATAAACAGAACATGTACAAAAAACACTTTTCAAGGTCATCTCAGCTGAAGTTGAATAATCTGCCTTCCTCAGCACTGATTGAAGATTTGGCCAGATAATTTCTCATGTTTGACTTTACAACTGAGCCTGAGCGTTAGAGGTCATGCAGAAGAACACTGACATTCTCTCAGTGACCAAGCTGACTATCACACTATCTGACTATCACACCGGTTTAAATATTTGACATGGTGTTGTCTTCCTTTCACTCAGTAACCACTGTTCTTGTGGGGGTACTCCAGAAGTATAAATGTGTGTTCTTTTACATAAAAAAGTGAGATCATATTCTGCTGAAACTGAAAACCTGACTGGCAATCAATATTCCAATTTTCCCAATGGAGGTTGTGGTCAGAGGTCAATGCAGACAAATTCCTCCCCGATCAACTTCTCACATCACATTTAGTCATTTAGCAGACACTTTTATCCAAAGCGACTTACAAATGAGAGAACTACAGTAAAAAGCTGATGTCATGAGTTAGATAGTTGTGAATGAATGCTCCAGCAACGTCTTCAATCCTTGTGGAGTAGATTATTGAACACCAGCTGAGCTGACCTTATAAAGATGCATACCACCTTATCACACCCAAAAGATGTATAGAATAAAAAATTCATATGATCACCTAAATCCACTCTAAACAAGACAAACAACAGTAATTACTGATTGTGGAACAATTCAGCAATCCTTTTATCTCCTTTGCTTTACTTAGCCATATGAGGAGAACATTAGGTACATTTACGGTAACTAACTGTGGTTTATGATTATTCTTGTACTCATCTCTACAGCTGGTGATTAAAGCCTTTGAGTGAAACACAAAAGAATAGAAAGTAAAGACAGTGAATTAGAGGTTATTGTTCAAATTTTAT
>JAFMOD010000534.1:27666-44273 GCA_019802435.1 Corydoras maculifer
ATACACACAGACAAACACAGAGAGAGAGACACACACAGACCGACACACAAACACACACACACAGACATACACAGAGAGTCACACACACACAAACGGACACAAACACACACAGACACACACACAAACACAGAGAGAGACACACACACAGACAAACTGACATAAACACACAGACAGATACACACAGACAAACAAAGAGAGACACACACACACAGACAAACTGACACAAACACATAGACAGACAGACACACACATACACAGACAGACAAACAGACACAAACATACACACACACCGACAAAGACACAGACACATAGACAAACACAGACGCACAGACAAACAGACACAAACACACACACTGATACAGACACACACTGACACACAAGCATAAGAGTTAAGAGTGCGTTATTGTGTTACTAATCATGGGAAAGGGGTGGTGTTGGGCCAACAATAGTGTGTTCGTCACCATATATGGCAATCACATTAACGAAGTGTGTGTGTGTGTGTGTGTATGCACGCAAGCCTTGGTGACACCATCCTGTCATGGTGTAGGCATCATAGTAAACACTACTGTTGTTTAAGACATTAGCCGTTGAGTCAGATCCTCTGACCTTAGACTTCCAACAGATCAGCACCCTCTGTCTTACTCACGCCCGAGCGTTCTGTCTCCGCTCACGTACTCACTCGTCCTGCTGGGGCGTGCGAGTGCCAGTACATATGCCACTTTCCACCCACGCCCTCTCTCTCTTTCCGACAGCCAAGGCAAATTACAAAAGCCAGCATGAAACGCATCCATGTTGGAGTTTCTGTGCATCATCTCCGTGTCCAGACCCCACACATACCTCATGTCCACATGCATGTCCTTACATCACAGCTCGCCTTAAAGGTACCGCAGGCAAGGGGGGGCGGGGGTTACGACGAATAATACCACACTCCATCATACACTGATGTACACATCAGTACAATCAGTTTAACATTCAGTTCAGTACAATCAGTTTAACATTCACATCAGTTTAACATTTTATGAGCTCACTCGTCCCCTTTTGATTGATACACATCCTCCGTTTGCTCGTTATGGCCCAGGGATATTCAAGTAAATGTCTGCTGTGCAATATTGATGGACCCCCTATCTGAAAATGCACTTAAGTTGGTGGAACGAGCCGAAAATCTGGGGTTGTGGGTAGCAGCCCATGACACACTACACCATCTCGGTGGGAAGCTGCTTCAAACGGAACTCTTAATGGAGTTCACATCGGCTTTTGGCGTGGACGTTGCAGTATTCCCGAAACCTGATCCATTCAACCGTACTCGGCTTTAGGAGGTGAAGGGTCATGTCGATACACGGAGAATTATCTGTATTTCCCTAAATGGTTTGTGATTTAAAAATAATAACGCAATAAGGCACTCGAGGCTGTGTGTTATTGTGAATAAATCACGGGAAAGAAGTCGAACACACTCTTTCCCATGATTTATTTACAATAATGCACACCCTTTCGTGCCTTATTGCTTTTTTCTTGTAAATCACATACGGTACAATTTACAGAAATACATATTAATATGAACAGTGAGCCAATCGTGCTCAGCTCTAAGCCTGTTGCGGCTGTTGTTTAGTAACGGTGTTCTGTTATTTGTCCACTAGATGGCATATTTTGATCGTTAGAGAAACTGGTATCCTGTTACTCAGCAATGAACCTTTAAAATCGATCATTATAGTGTGTTTGTAAACATTTTATAAAAACTAAGACTTATCTCAGTCAAAATAGGGTAGAGAGTCCTCTCTGGGTCAGGGATCAGATCTTGCCTCAAGTGGAGGAGTTTAAGAATCTCGGGGTCTTGTTCACGAGTGATGGTAAGATGGAGCGTGAGATTGACCGACGGATCAGCGCGGGGTCAGCAGTGATGGGGACCCTATACTGGTCTGTTGTGGTAAAGAAAGAACTGAGCTGAGCCACAAGGCAAGGCTCTCAATTTACCAGTCAACGTTACGTTCCGACCCTCACCTATGGTCATGAGCTTTGGGTAATGGCCGAAAGAGCAAGATCGCGAATACAAGCGGCCGAAATGGGTTTTCTCCGCAGGGTTGCTGGGCTCTCCCTTAGAGAGGGTGAGAAGCTCGGTCATCCGGGAGGGACTCGGAGTGGAGCCGCTACTCCTCCGCATTGAAAAGAGCCAGTTGAGGTGGTTCGGGCATCTGGTTGGTAAGGATGCCTCCTGGGCGCCTTCGTAGGGAGGTGTTCCAGGCAAGGCTGGAAGGAGACCCCGGGGAAGACCCAGGACACGCTAGAGGGATTATATCTCTCAGCTTGTCTGGGAACGCCTCGGGGTTCCCCCAGTCGAGCTGGTGGAGGTGGCTGGGGCGAGGGAGGTCAGGGTCTCCCTACTTCGGTTGCTGCCCCCACGACCCGAACCCCGGACAAGCGGAAGATGATGGATGGATGGATGGATAAGAGTTATTGTCCTTTTACTCGGTGATCAATTTTGACTTTAGCAACCAGACTAGATTACATCAGAAAGACCAGTTCATTTACATTTAGTCATTTAGCAGACGCTTTTATCCAGAGCGACTTACAAATGAGAACACCACAAGTCAGAAGCCATGAAGAAAACCAACTATACTGTAAATTCATCAAAGCTGAATGTTATTCGATGCCGCGGCACACGCCCCCCTCCTCTTTTTTTTTTTTTTTTTTTTTTTAACAACAGGTATTTGTTAAAGAGATGTGTCTTCAGTAATTTTTTAAAACTGTTTGGTGATTCTGCCTTACGATCAGATTTGGGAAGAGCATTCCACCATTTTGCAGTGGTGGACGCCACGTAGTGAGACTTACCTACTCGGTGAGGTGGAATCGTCAGGCGGCAATCATCGCTGGAGCGAAGAGAACGGGTCGGAGTGTATTTAGGAAAGATGGGTTGAAGGTAGGAGGGGGCGGATCCGGAAATGGTTCTGTATGCTAGAGTCAGTGACTTGAACTGAATGCAGCAGCTACAGGAAGCCAATGGAGGGAAGTGAGTAAAGGAGTGACATGTGCTCGCTTGGGTTGGTTAAACACAAGTCGGGCTGCAGAGTTTTGAATTAGTTGAAGAGGTCGGATTGTGGAAGCTGGGATTCGGCAAGTAGCGCATTACGATAATCGAGCCGGGATAGAACTAGGGCTTGAACAAGCAGTTGGGTAGCATGTTCAGTCAAGAAGGGTCTGATCTTCCTTATGTTGTAAAGGAGGAATCTACAGGAACGGGCAGTTTTGATGATGTGATCAGAGAGTTTAAGGTGGGAGTCTATTGTGAAGCCAAGGTTCCGGACCGAATATGTAGGGGAGATTGTGGCGCCATCAATTTGGAAGGTCAGGTCGTGATGGATTGAGGGTTTAGCTGGGATAATGAGAAGCTCTGTTTTTCCTAAGTTTAATTTGAGATGACGGGCCTTCATNAGTCTATTGTGAAGCCAAGGTTCCGGACCGAATATGTAGGGGAGATTGTGGCGCCATCAATTTGGAAGGTCAGGTCGTGATGGATTGAGGGTTTAGCTGGGATAATGAGAAGCTCTGTTTTTCCTAAGTTTAATTTGAGATGACGGGCCTTCATCCAAACAGATATGTCGGTGAGGCAAGCAGATACCCGATTTGAGATGGTGGTGTCGTCAGGGGCAAATATAGAGTGTGAGTGTGTGTGTGTGCCCAGCGATGGATTGGCGCCCTGTCCTGGGTCTATCTGCCCAGCGCCCGAGACGTTTTCCCCTGGATGGGCATGGGGAACCCCACCGCGGCCCTAATAGAGGATAAAGAGGGAGATAATGAATGAATTGTCCTTTATCCATGTTTTTGGACTGTGGGAGGAAACCCACACAGACACGGGGAGAACACGGAAACTCCAGCCAGATTGGGATTCGAACCGGGAATCCCTAGCGCTGAGAGGAGAACATGCTAACCACTAAACCACCATGCCACCCCCTCTTTACATTCTTCTCTTTTATAGTCAGTGGTTGGGGTGTTGAGCTGTCAATCAGAAGGTTGTGGGTTCAAATCCCAGGTTCACTGACATATCAAAGTGTCTCCTTGAGCAAGACCTTTAACCCTCATTCCTCCAGTGGTGCTAAATGACGGAATGTTATATAAATGTACATATGTTATGCATAACGCTGCCACGATCTGATTGGCTGTTAGATAATCGTATGGACGATAACCAAGCGTACAGGTATTATAATAAAGTGCTTAGTGAATGTACACCAATAAAGATGCACGCAAATTGCGGGGTATTAAATGAGTCTATTGCTTCCGATCAATGACAATTTAATAGGGCTACCCGAACTCCAAGCACGTATTAAGCTCATATATCCCTGTTGTTTCTGTCTTTGGAAAGGGCCAATTATATTAAATATTAAATAGCTGGTGGTGGAACATAAGGGATGGCACTGAGGTAGTGGTTCCATTGTGGGTTCCTGCTACGTATCCAGGCTTAATGTTTAGTGCTGTTACTCATTTTTCCCGACAGGGTGTAAAATTAATGGCTACTTTATTAGGAACTCCTAACATGTATCGGTGGAAAGTAATTTTATTCCGTACACAATTAGTGGTACCGCTTTGGTAATTGCTTAACTGAGCAGATGTGGGAACAGATGTCCCCGATTACTAATCCTTAATAAATTGGACGTTGAGTTAAAGTGCCTTCATTTCTTTTTCCAAACTCTTAAAATATCTGTTGAAATTTGTGCCGACACCCTTGTTTATTAACCCCTTAGTTGCGCTGAACGTTAACAGTACCTTAAGATTAGAACTTGTAAACCAGTGAGTTCGGGGATCTTACTTAAGGGGAGTTAAAATGAGTTCCGTTTCCGTCTGTAAATCTGATTGGCTGAGCCGTTTGTCCAGCCGTGACATCGTTGACAATAACACACACCTCTGAGCCCTTCACATTCGTATCAATGCGAGATATACTATACATTCTTTTTTTTATCAAGTATCATAAATGGAAATACAGATTAATGTCAACGGCGAGCCGATTCCATGTGAGCACTAAGCCAGTATCCCGTTACTCAGCAGTCAGCGTTCTGCTTTATGCTCTACTAACGTTGCGGATTGGGTTCCCCAAGTTTCGGGCGCTGGGCAGATACACCCAGGACAGAGCGCCAATCCATGACTGTGAACACTTATTTACACAGACACACTCTATATGGGGCAATTTATCCATCCATCCATCCATCTTCCACTTTATTCTATATTAGGGTCGCGGGGGGTTCCCCATGCCCATCCAGGGCAGAACGTTTCAGGAGCTGGGCAGATACACCCAGGACAGGGTGCCAATCTATCGCTGGGCACACACTCACTCACACACACACTCTATATGGGGCAATTTGGAGAACTCAATTGACTCGATCCATGTTTTTGTCTTCCATCCATCCATTATCTTCCGCTTTATCCTCTATTAGGGTCGTGGGGGGGGTTCCCCATACCCTTCCAAGGGAGAACGTTTCGGGCGCTGGGCAGATACACCCAGGACCGGGCGCCAATCTATCGCTGGGCACACACTCACTCACACACACACTCTATATGGGGCAATTTGGAGAACTCAATTGACCTTGGTCCATGTTTTTGGACTGTGGGAGGAAACCGGAGAACCCGGAGGAAACCCACACGGACACGGGGAGAACATGGAAACTTCACCCAGATTGGGATTCGAAGCGGGAATCCCTAGTGCTGAGAGGAGAACATGCTAACCACTAAGCCACCGTGCCGCCCTAATAAGTTAATTAATTGGTAATTTTTTTAATTGATTGACGATGAACAATTGTTCAGCCTAAGTTAGGAAGTTTCAGCTTAATCGGTTAACGGGAAGTGGGTGAAATAGCCTTTGCCAACATTTTACCAGACACACAGACAAACAGATGAAGCTAATACAGTGATACCTCGGTTCTCGAACGCCTTGGGTTTTTTTTGTTTCGGTTCTCGAACAATTTGGTTCTCGATCTACCTCCCGGAACGAATTATGTTCGAGAACCGAGGTATCTCTGTATAAGGGTGGTGGTAATAAAAACCTGTAACAACCTATAAAATAATCCATTCTTTAGCAAATGTAAATGCTACGTCTTTGAAGTTGAACCATATTCAGTGATGGTCCAATACTGCTGACAGTATAGTGCAGTCATAATGCCGAGGTGTCTGCATACTTCTGCCAAGGTCAAGTATTGCTGAACCTCTGAGCTTGCGATAGTTTGCTTGGGTTTCTTTGCCGGGTTGACGTGAGGAAACAAAAACAGTTTGGCATCTCTGTGCCGCTTGTAAAAGAAGCTGAATCACCCTGTGCATGTGCTGAATATCAAAAATCACACCGCCGGTTGACATTAATGCAGATCACACTTTTTATTACCGCTCCAGGCCTCTTATTCAGAGCCTTTAATTCCGCTGCATACTCTCCTCCGTGCTGCATTGTTTGTTCATTCCTTATTCATGAGACAATGACGAGGGTTATGATGAAATTGTGACTATGAGCAAACTCATTAAAGAGCAGCGTACGAACACACATTAGAGTGCGTAATAGGTTGCATAAAAAGAAGGCAAAGGAGTACTTAACAGTAGAAGCGATTTTGTCAGTGATTGTCGGTGATTGATTGTTGGTGGAGGTTGGTGATAGTTGGTAATGGTTGATGGTAGTCGGTGATGGTTGGTAATAGTTGGAGATAACTGGTGATGGTTGGTGATGGTGGTCGGTGGAGGTTGGTGATTGTTGCTGATAGTTGATGATGGTGGAGGTTGGTGATGGTTGGAGATAGTTGGTGATGGTGGTCGGTGATGGTTGGTGGTAGTTGGTGATGGTGGTCGGTGGAGGTTGGTGATGGTTGGTGATAGTTGGTGATGGAGGTTGGTGATGGTTGTTGATGGGTGGTGATAGTTGGTAATAGTTGGTGATGGTGGTCAGTGGAGGTTGGTAATGGTTGGTGGTGGTCAATGGAGGTTGGCGATAGTTGGTGATGGTTAATGGTGGTCAGTGATGGTTGGTGATGGTTGATGGTAGTCGGAGGAGGTTGGTGATAGTTGGTGATGGTTGGTGGTGGTCAGTGAAGGTTGGTGATAGTTGGTGATGGTTGATAATAGTCGAAGGAGGTTGGTGATGGTTGATGGTAGTCGAAGAAGGTTGGTGATAGTTGGTGATGGTTGGTGGTGGTCAGTGGAGGTTGGTGATAGTTGGTGATGCTCAATTGAGGTTGGTGATGGTTGGTATGGTTGATGGCGGTCGGTGGAGGGTGGTGATGGTGGTTGGTGGAGGTTAGTGATAGTTGGTGATGGAGGTTGGTGATAGTTGGTGATGGTGGTCGGTGGAGGTTGGTGATGGTTAGTGATAGTTGGCGATAGTTGGTGATGGTTGATGGTGGTCAGTGGAGGGTGGTGATGGTTGGTGATAGTTGGTGATGGTTGGTGATGTTTGTAGTGGTCAATAAAGGTTGGTGATGGTTTGGGGAATGGCAGACGGATGTCTTTCGTAATGAGTTACATCACATGAGGTCACTTAGCAAATGACTTACAATTAGCTCAACTGTATGGTTGGGGTCAGAACCCCTGGAGCAATGAGGGTTAAAGGTTTTGCTCAAGGACCCACATTGAGAACTTCAGTGGACCTGGGATTTGAACCTACAACCCTCAAATTAATAGCCCACTGAGCTACCACGCTCAAACTGTTGGACATTTTTGTTTCCTTTATGGTTGGTAAAGAATGATGGTACGTCATTCTTTACTGCAGACAGACACATTTATTGTGCTCACAAGTTCCAGAGCGAAACGAAGAAGTGACTAAGAACAGTGACATAGTATTGATGCAAAAGAGTCGTACACCAAAACACTCAACGGCGTAACCCGCGATAAAGACATTCGCCAACACCGTCGAGAGAGATTGAAATTGTCCAACTGAGGTCCTCAGTTCCCAGTTCGAATCCCAATCTGGGTGGAGTTTCCATGTTCTCCCCGTGATCCTCCGGGTTCTCCGGTTTCCTCCCACAGTCCAAACACATGGATCAAGTCAATTGAGTTCTCCAAATTGCCCCATATAGTGTGTGTGTGTGAGTGAGTGTGTGTCCAATGATAAATTGGCGCCCTGTCCTGGGTCTATCTGCCCAGCGCCCGGAACGTTCTCCCCTGGATGGGCATAGGGAAATTCCCCCGCGACCCTAATCGAGGATAAAGCAGAAGATAATGGATGGATGGTCTGGAGGTCATGTTCTCCTGATTCCCGATTCAAATCCCAATCTGGGTGGAGTTTCCATGTTCTCCCCGTGTTCCTCCAGGTTCTCTGGTTTCTTCTCACCTTTTCCTGTAGATGGTCTGGAGGTCTGGAAGCACTACTTGGATGGTGTGCTCAGCCGTTGGGTTTCGGGTGTTTCTTTAATGAAGCAGACTTGTCCATCCCTGTCACACATTTAAATGTAAACGTACTGTACGCTTGAGTTGAGTACAGTATGTGGACTTCATCTAAAACTCCTTTACTTAACAAAGACATTGAAAACCATAGCGTTGAAGGGTCACCTTGACTTCAGAAGTCTGCGAGTGATAAATGAGTTTGTTTCTTCTATCTATGACAGTGGTAAATGACCGTGGTGAATGACCGTGGTAAATGACCGTGGCATGTTCTTCATATTGAGTCTGTGTACATTTGTCTTTGCATGGTGATAAAATAAGCAGTCCCTCAATTTGTTTTTTTTTTCCTTGTCTTCCTTCACTAAGCACGGTGGCTTAGTGATTAGCATGTTCTCCTCTCAGCACTAGTGATTCCCGGTTCGAATCCCCATCTGGGTGGAGTTTCCATGTTCTCCCCGTGTCCGTGTGGGTGTCCTCCGGGTTCTCCGGTTTCCTCCCACAGTCCAAAAACATGGATCAAGGTCAATTGAATTCTCCAAATTGCCCCGTTTAGAGTGTGTCTGTGTGAGTGAGTGTGTGCTCAGTGATAGATTGGCGCCCTGTCCTGGGTGTATCTGCCCAGCGCCCGAAACGTTCTCCCCTGGATGGGGATGGGGAACCCCCCCCCCCCCCCCTGCGCGACCCTAGTAGAGGATAAAGTGGAAGACAATGGATGGATGTTTCCACACTGTTCTGAATTCAGGGCAGGACGATGCTGAGGTGGTTTTGGTTGATTTTTTTCAATGCCAGTTGTTTTGAAAGCTAATCATGTTTTTTCTGCTATTTGTTTTGAGGCGTGAGAGAGAGAGAGAGAGAGAGAGATAGTCCTCTTTCACTCTCTCTCTCTCTTCTCTTTGTCTATTCTGCCTCCTTCTCTCCTCACTTTGCTCTGTTCTTTTGTCCTGCTTTATTTGTCCTGGTGGTTTTCCAAAACCGTAATAATATAAATGTGTAAAGGCTTTGTTTTTTGTGCTTTCTTTTTAAAAAAAATTGTTAGACAATTTACATTTAGTCATTTAGCGGACGCTTTTGTACAAAGGGACGTACAAATGAGAACGCCATAAGTCAGTAGTTGTGATTTTTTTTTGTAGCGAGTGCTTGTGGAAGAGATGTGTTTTTGTTGTTTCTTGAAAAGGTTTAGATTCTAATTTACAGTTTATGAAACCATGGGTTTATGGCAGAGGTGCAGAGGAACAAGTGATTGTTGGTGTTGGTTGGTAGTGATGGTTGGTGATGATTGGAGGTGGAGGTTAGTGATTGTCGGTGATTGTTGGTGGAGGTTGGTGATGGTTGATGGTAGTTGGTGGAGATTGGTGGAGATTTGTGATGGTCGGTGGAGGTTGGTGATAGTTGGCGATAGTTGGTGATAGTTGGCGATAGTTGATGATAGTTGGCGATAGTTGATGATAGTTGGCGATGGTAGTTGGTGGAGATTGGAGATTTGTGATGGTCGGTGGAGGTTGGTGATGGTAAGTGATGGTTGGTGTTAGTTGGCGATAGTTGATGATAGTTGGCGATGGTGGTTGGTGATGGTTGGTGATAGTTGGTGATAATTGGCAATAGTTGGTGATAGTTGATGGTGGTCGGTGGAGGTTGGTGAAAAAGCTGCACTCCGGGTTCCCCCTCATCAATGTCTGAGTCCGTCTCGTCTCCAGGCGGCTGTTCGGCAATGACGCCGGCTTTCGTGAAGCTCGGACGACGGTTACAGCAGAAAGCTCAGCCCAGGCCTCCACAATCCATTCACAGACGGTGGTGTAACTCGCCCGCCGCTGCCTCCCGAGTTTTAGTAAACGTGTGTTCACCGTCTATCATCCGTCGCTCCCACGCCGCCCGCAACTTTACTTTAAACGCCCTGTTTACACCAATGTCCAGCGGTCCGAGTCCTTTATTTAATCCTCCCGGAATGACGGCGAGCTCCCAATTCGTTTTCTTCACTCGGCTTTTCTGTGAGATGAGCGCATGGAGTCACAGATCAGCAGAGACGGTGAAGTGTGGTACACGTATAAGGAGCACCGGATTATGAGGCGCACGTCCGATTTCTGGGAAAATTTCTGGCTTTTAGGTGCGCCTTATAGTCCGGAAAATACGGTACTTTCATATCCTTATCTGTATATTGGTCTCAGCCTTTAGCTGGAAATGGTTTCGTTCTTATTATCATTAGCGCCTCCCCTCACTCGTTGCTCTGTACTTAGTGATGTATGTTGAAACCGGTAATGAAAACATCAGATGGAAATGAAATCCCCTCCGTATGCAATCAGAATAATAATAAAAACCGTTACTTCAGCAGGTTGCAGCGGTGAAGTAATCAGAGTTTATTATTGTATTTGTTTGCTGATCATCACGATGTTGCGAGCGTAAATAGTTCTGATAAAAACGCCAACTGCGTCGTTCTGCGCTCAGATTAGTGATATTTACCCAACGCATGTAAATGAAACCGTTAAAGATGACTGCGCACTCCAGGTGCGTTTTTAAAAGGGCATCGTAAGCTTTTAAGCTCGGCTCGGAACAGTCAGACTTTCTGTGACATTAAATGAGTCATTCGTTTGTGGCTGATGGCTAATTAACCAGCATGAACGGTGCTAATTCCCTTTTATGCTTTGTAGGGGTGCGGGAAAAAAAATCGATTCTTTAAAGAATCGCGATTCGTAGTCCTGGCGATTCTGAATCGATTCAAAATGCCCAAGAATCGATTTAAAAATGTTTTTCAGTTTTATTTTTTTGGCGCCCTCTCCTGAGCGTACTGCATATCGCATTACAGATCCGCTCGGCCACCGTACAGCATGCTTGTTAACCAGCTCCCGTTGTCTGAATGGAGTTCGCGAACATGTTAGTTCATGTTAGCGGGAAGCGGGAAGTGGGGGGAGAGCGGGATTCGACTCATGGAACATGAAAACTCCACCCAGATTGGGATTCAAACCTGGATCCCCAGCCCTGAGAGGAGAACATGCTAAACACTAAGCCAACTCTGAGTCCATTGTGTTCATAACCACTAAGCCGCTGTGTTGCCCCTGTATTATATTATATATTTTTAACGGTGTTCTGTAATTTGGCCATCAGATGGCAGTATTTGACTGAGAAACCGGAAACCTGTTACTTAGCGATTCATTTTAAACCTGGACTAGATTACGTGACGGAACACCCGTTTATTAACTTTTACGCTTTTAATAAATGCAAAGACAAATCAAACCTTGTTTTTTTTATTACAGTGAGTTCATAACTGTTTTATTAAAGCAATAAGACACTCGAGGTTGTGTATTATTGTGAATAAATCATGGGAAAGAGGTCTTACTCCGATACAGGTCGGAAATAACATCTCTTTCCCATGATTTATTCACAATAATGCGCGCCCTCTCGTACCTTCTCGCTTTATTATAGAGCAGTGGTCACCAAAAGACTTTGGGGGTCAACCCCACTGTAAAGCTAAACTCCACTCATCATCTACTCCACATGTTTCAGCTTCATAAATAATGAAATGAGGCTTTTTGCAGCTGGATCAGCTCCATTAGTGTTAGGTGAGCGGGGGCAGTGTGTTCGATGAGGAGAACTCTGCCCCTCAGACTTCTGCAGAACGCACCGTGTGCTGCAGTCAGGTTTTAAAATAGGCAAATCCTAGGGGTGCTGAAAAAAATCGATTCTTCAAAGAATCGCGATTCATAGTCCTGGCGATTCTGAATTGTTTCAAAATGCCCAAGAATCGATTTTTAAAAAATGGGTTTAAGTTTTGTTTTTTGGCGCCCCCTCCTGACTGTACTGCATATGGCATTACGGATCCGCTCGGCCACCGTACAGCACGCTTGTTAACCAGCTCCCGTTGTAGTTCACTAGTATGTAGTTCGTGGTAGAGGGAAGCATGGAGCAGGGGGAGAGCGGGATTCGACCCCCCCGTCTGCGTTAAAAGCCAGTGTTTGGGGTTTAAAGCCAGAAAAAGAGAGAGAGAGAGAGAGACATGAGAGCAACTGTTTACAACGAGTGTAAAATGAAATCGAGGTACTTCGGAAATACGACAAATGTGTGAGCCCGTTTGTCATGACATCACCCTGAACTAAAAGAAATATATATTTAATATTTAAAGTTAAGTTTTAAAAATGTAGTCAATGTTGTTGCAATAAAGTTAAAAAGACTGAAGTATGGATTTCATTTTTAATGTTTTAAAAATTTGCAGAATCTAAAGTCACTCTGACTGTAAAGTCTGTATTTTAGTTTTGATTAAAGGCTAATGCATTATGGTCAACATCTGTATTAATATTCATTCATTATCTTCCACTTCATCCTCTACTAGGGTCGCGGGGGGGGTTCCCCATGCCCATCCAGGGGAGAACGTCTCAGGCGCTGGGCAGATAGACCCAGGACAGGGCGCCAATCCATCGCTGGGCACACACTCACTCACACAGACACACTGTATATGGAGCAATTTTGAGAATTCAATTAACTTGATCCATGTTTTTGGACTGTGGGAGGAAACCGGAGAACCCGGAGGAAACCCACACAGACACGGGGAGAACATGGAAACTCCACCCAGATGGGGATTCGAACCGGGAATCCGTAGCGCTGAGAGGAGAACACGCTAACCACTAAGCCAGCGTGCCGCCTCTGTATTAATATATTTAAAAATATTATTTGTTCATTGATGGATGTTTTTTATGTAAGAAAAAGCCAGGCAGCTCAGCGAACCTAACACTGCTCATTTTAATTTAGCACAATCCTATTTTTATAAAAATATAAAATGATGCAGAAAGATTTATAACAGGACGGAACCTAAAAGTATTGATTTAAATAAACCTTCTATTGGTTTACATCGTCGGTTCATCTCGTCAATCACATCATTCATTCATTCATTCATTATCTCCCGCTTATCCTCTATTAGGGTCGCGGTGGGGTTCCCCATGCCCATCCAGGGGAGAACGTCTCAGGCGCTGGGCAGATAGACCCAGGACAGGGCGCCAATCCATCGCTGGGCACACACTCACTCACACAGACACACTCTAAACGGGGCAATTTTTGAGAATTCAATTAACTTGATTCATGTTTTTGGACTGTGGGAGGAAACCGGAGAACCCGAAGGAAACCCACGCAGACACGGGGAGAACATGGAAACTCCACCCAGATGGGGATTCGAACCGGGAATCCCTAGTGCTGAGAGGAGAACATGCTAACCACTAAGCCACTGTGCCGCCTTCAATCACATCATTTAAACTAAATTTAAAGAGCATTTGAACTGCAATATCGATTCAGAATCGAATCGTGAGCTCAAAAATCGGAATCGAATCGCCAGACACCGGGAGATTCGAACCCCTAGCAAATCCACACCCACAACATGCAAATTCATCCTGAAATGTAAGCACTGTTAAAGTGTGGATTTTAAAGCTGCACAGAAGAAATGAAATGTGTGTAATAGCTGGACATCTGCTGAAGCGCTTGTTCCGCTCATTCAGAACCGTCTCCAGAGCTTCGTGCTGTTGCAGTCGCTCTTCTCTGCCCTGATGTTTATACATGGAGTTGAGTGGGTGTTCTGGGGGGTGCCGGCCCCCTCTGCGCCGCGATTTGGAATAAAACCCAACCCCTCCCGAGTCTCTCCAAGCCAAACGTGCAGGCACAGACGATCGGGCATCAGCGAGTGAGTTTGGAGATAGGGGTGCGAATCTCTCAGGGTCTGGCGATTCGATTCGATTTTTGAGATCACGATTCGATTCAGAAACGATTTTTTAATTCTGAAACCATTTCGTTCAGTTCAAATGCTCTTTGAATTTAGGTTAAATGATGTGATTGACGAGATGAAACGACGACGGTTTATTTAAATCAATACTTTCAGGTTGCTTCCTGTATCAAATCTTTCTGCATCATTTTATATTTATATAAAAATAGGATTGTGCTAAATTAAAATGAGCAGTGTTAGGTTCGCTGAGCTGCCTGGCTTTTTCTTACATAAAAAAATATCCATTAATGAACAAATAATTTAAAATATATTAATACAAAAGTTTCCCATGGTGCATTAACCTTTAATTGAAACTTAAATACAGACTTTACAGTCAGTGTGTTTATATTTTGCAAATCTTTAAAACTTAACATTAAAAATAAAATCCATAATTCAGTCTTTTGAACTATATTGCACCAATATTCACTACATTTTCAAAACTTAACCTTAAATAATAAATACATTTTCTAACGTTTCAACTTCTTTTATCTCAGGCTGATGTCATGCCAAATGGGCTCGCACATTTGTCGTTAGGGGTGCGAATCTCTCAGTGTCTGGCGATTCCATTCGATTCCGATTTTTGAGCTCACGATTCGATCCAGAATCCATTTTTCAGTTCAAATGCTCTTTAAATTCAGTTTCAATGATGTGATTGACGAGATGAAACGACGATGTAAACCAATAGAAGGTTTATTTAAATCAATACTTTCAGGTTCCGTCCTGTATTAAATCTTTCTGCATCATTTTATATTTATGTAAAAATAGGATTGTGCTAAATTAAAATGAGCAGTGTTAGGTTAACTGAGCTTTTTCTCACATAAAAGCACAGCGTGCTGTACGGTCGCCGGACGGATCCGTAATGCGATATGCANATTGACGAGATGAAACGACGATGTAAACCAATAGAAGGTTTATTTAAATCAATACTTTCAGGTTCCGTCCTGTATTAAATCTTTCTGCATCATTTTATATTTATGTAAAAATAGGATTGTGCTAAATTAAAATGAGCAGTGTTAGGTTAACTGAGCTTTTTCTCACATAAAAGCACAGCGTGCTGTACGGTCGCCGGACGGATCCGTAATGCGATATGCAGTACAGTCAGGAGGGGGCGCCAAAAAACAAAACTTTAACACATTTTTTTGAAAATCGATTCTTGGACATTGTGAATTGATTCCGAATCGCCAGGACTACGAATTGCGATTCATTGAAGAATCGATTTTCGGATTTCTAAAGTACCTCGATTTCATTTTACTCTCGTTCTAAACAGTTGCTCTCATGTCGAGCGCTCTGTCTCTCTCTCTCTCTCTCTCTTTCTCTCTTCCTGACTTTAAAACCCAAACCTTTTAACGCCGACGGGGGGGAGGGGGGTCGAATCCCGCTCTCCCCCTGCTCCATGCTTCCCACTAACATATACTAGAATCCCAACTACAACAGGAGCTGGTTAACAAGCGTGCTGGACGGTGGCCGAGCGGATCCGTAATGCGATATGCAGTACAGCCCGGAGGGGGCGCCAAAAACAAAACTTAAACACATTTTTTAAAAATCAAATCTTGGGAATTTTGAATCGATTCAGAATCGGCAGGACTACGAATCGCGATTCATTGAACAATCGATTTTTATCAGCACCCCTATTTGTCGTATTTCCAAAGTACCTCGATTTTATTTCACACTCGTTGTAAACAGTTGTGCTCATGTCGAGCTCTCTCTCTCTCTCCCTCGGTGGCCGAGCGGATCCGTAATGCGATATGCAGTACAGCCCGGAGGGGGCGCCAAAAAACAAAACTTAAACACATTTTTTAAAAATCAATTCTTGGGAATTTTGAATCGATTCAGAATCGGCAGGACTACGAATCGCGATTTATTGAAGAATCGATTTTTATCAGCACCTCTATTTGTCGTATTTCCAAAGTACCTCGATTTTATTTCACACTCGTTGTAAACAGTTGTGCTCATGTCGAGCTCTCTCTCTCTCCCTTGGTGGCCGAGTGGATCCGTAATGCGATATGCAGTACAGTCAGGAGGGGGCGCCAAAAAACAAAACTTAAACACATTTTTAAAAAACAATTCCTGGGCATTTTGAATCGATTCAGAATCGGCAGGATTACGAATCGCGATTAATTGAAGAATCGATTTTTATCAGCACCCCTGATGCCGATTTCTCCCTCTGTCTGTGGTATATAGGTCAGTGCTCTCATGCTTTCTTTTAGCGGTTGCACGCGGACGACCAGGGGATAAGCCCTCACTTCAGGGTTTCATGGCGAAGGATGTGGCCATTTGATCTCGTCTCGCAGTGCTCTCTGATTTAGGTCTCTTGGAAGAGAATAGACGAGAGCTGTGTGTCTGCTCTGAAAGAATCAACAGACGCAGCGCTTCAAACAGCAAGACGCTTTAATGAAAGCCTTCCAGCTCGCCAATCAGAGGCTTCTGAGGAGGGGAGGGCTGAAAAAGTCAGAGCACTGTAAAGTGTTATCTGGGCTGACTATTTTTAGCGCAGCACCACCAGCACCACCACCAGCCCTGGTTTACCAAGTCGTCCTCACTC
>JAFMOD010000534.1:73429-87212 GCA_019802435.1 Corydoras maculifer
ACGGCGCAGCCAATCAGAATTAAGGAGCAGAAATATACATTTTATAACTGTGTATTAACACACTCTTTCTGACACACAGTGTCCTAAGTCTAAACCTAGGTCTTTAAACAGAACTCATTAGTGTCAGCATTAACACCACTCTCCAAAAGTTTCCGCACAAACTTTTTCATGCCTCGTAAGCAAAACGTGGATTTAACCTTGTTTTCCTTCTCGACACACAGGTGGCCATCGGAAAGATGTACGAGACTCAGAGGACAGTTATGGAAACAGAGACAGGGAACATCATCTGATGAGCTGTGGCCCGAGACACTGGAATTCCCTGTGCTGATGATAAGGGATGTAGTGATTTCAGAAAGCCTTAACTTCAAGACGTGGTAATGATGATGGGTTGTGACGGCTGTGTTTATCGAACCCTCGCTGTTGGTTCGTCTCACTGTTACCAGATGCCTCCATCGAATTTCTTCGGTAACACTGCGGTCTAATCTGACCTAACGTTCAAACTGTTACCTTTGTCCAAATTTCACGCTTTTTCAAAACGTGTAGATACGTATTCCATGTATTGCTCTTTATATTGGTTATAATAAATCTGTAAACTTCAAACAAGTCGATTAGTTCCTTCTGACTTGAACTACCTGATGAGCCGCTGATTATTGATCAGCCGTATGTTTAGGATTGTAAAAAGATATTTCACAAGGCCAAAAGAGTAAAAAATAGATTAGTATGTTAGTTTTTAGGTAGGCTTGACCCAGTGAACAGGAGATAAAGGTATAAAGATCATGTTACACAATGACCGTGAGGCTCCACTGAGGTTCAGTGAGAGTAGCTGAGTAAATGTTATGAGCAGGTTCCAGTTCTGTCCTGTTCGCGTGGATAAAGTGTTTAGACTCGGTGCTATTAAAACCAAGGTGGTGGTTTTAAGCCCATTACAGTTCACCTGGTCCCCAATTCAATTCAACTCATTGGCTTTAACACTCAAGTTCAAGTTCAATTAATTCATTTATAGAGTGCTTTTTACAACAGTACATTGTCACAAAGCAGCTTTACAGAATGAAAAGCCTTTAAACCCCCAAAGAGCAAGCCGAAGCGACAGTGGCAAGAACAAAACTCCCTGTTATGTTGTTATTTTAAGGAAGAAACCTTGAGAGGACCAAGACTTTTTATGAACTCACACAGGATGGCACGGTGGCTTAGTGGTTTAGCATGTTCTCCTCTCAGTGCTAGGGATTCCTGATTCGAATCCCAATCTGGGTGGAGTTTCCATCTTCTCCCCGTGTCCGCGTGGGTTTCCTCCGGGTTCTCCGGTTTCCTCCCACAGTCCAAAAACATGGATCAAGTCAACTGAATTCTCCAAATTGACCCATATAGAGTGTGTTTGGGAGTGAGTGTGTGCCCAGTGATAGATTGGCACCCTGTCCTGGGTGTATGTGTCCAGCGTCCAAAACATTCTCCCCTGGATGGGCATGGGGAACCACCCCCCACCCCCCACCGCAACCCTAGTAGAGGATAAAGCTGAAGATAATGAATGAATGGATGGATGATCTCATCCTCATGATCTTATAGTTGGCCACTTTTACACTTGAACCAATGTAGTTTTTATGCCTTTGTTCTTCTCTTACATCTTGCACCACTGCTGAACAGTGGAATGGTTTTCCAAGTTCAAGTTATATATTTATAGCGCGCTTTTCACAACAGTACATTGTCACAAAGCAGCTTTACAGAATGATAAGTCTTTAAACCCCCAAAGAGCAAGCCGAAGCGACAGTGGCAAGAAAAAACTCCTTTTTATGTTGTTATTTAAGGAAAGAAACCTTGGGAGGACCAAGACTCAGTGGGGGACTCATCCTCCTTGAGCGACCTGGCAGCAACAACAGTGTAGGACAGCCATGTACAGATATTACTTCCCAACTCTATTCCATTACATTGGGTCATTTAGCAGATGCTTTTATCAAAGCCACCTACTTAACTGGACTGGCGTTCCTGCAGGACCCCTTAATGGATTTACATATAGTTTTCCAGTTGTTAGAGTTTTTCCATTTGTTAAATATGGTCACCTGATCACTACACGATCTGTACATAGCTGTCCTACACTTTTGATGCTGCCAGGCCACTCAAGGAGGATGAGTCCCCCACTGAGTCTTGGTCCTTCCAAGGTTTCTTCCTTAAAATAACAACAAAACAGGGAGTCTTTTCTTGCCACTGTCTCTTTGGCTTGCTCTTTGGGGAGTTTAAAGGCTTTTCCTTCTGTAAAGCTGCTTTGTAACAATGTACTGTTATAAAAAGAACTTTTGAACTTGAACAGGGTCAGTGATTATACATTACCCCTGGAGCAATAAGAGTTAAGGATCTACGCTGCAAAAAAATCTGTCATAAAATACATCCATCCATTATCTTCCGCTTATCCTCTATTAGAGTCGTGGGTGGGGTTCCCCATGCCCATCCAGGGGAGAACGTTTCGGGCTCTGGGCAGATACACCCAGGACAGGGTGTCAATCCATCGCTGGGGACACACTCACTCACACAGACACACTCTATATGGGACAATTTGGAGAACTCAATTGACTTGATCCATGTTTTTGGACTGTGGGAGGAAACCGGAGAACCCGGAGGAAACCCATGCGGACACGGAGAGAACATTGAAACTCCACTCAGATTGGGATTCAAACCAGGAATCCCTAGCACTGAGAGGAGAACATGCTGACCACTAAACCACCGTGTCGCACCTATGTCATAAAATAAGACAAATAATTAAATCCAAAGTGCCCACTACAGTTCACCTGGTACCCAATTCATTAACCGCGAAAATGCTGAGACTGAAACGAAGAAGAACGGGTTGGCATTAATTCACCAAAACGATGCCGCGTCAGCTAAATTCCAAAAGTGAAATAGTAACAACAATTATATTTTATTTTGCAAGTTGGGCGCATGGTGGGGTAGTGTGTCATTCACCTCTCAGCACTGAGGTTTGAATCTTGATCGTGGTTGAGTTTCCATGTTCTCCCTGTGTCTGCGTAGATTTCCTCTGGGTTCTCTGTTTTTCCCCCCACAGTTCAAAAATATGCATCCAAGGTGAATTGGCTGCTTTAAATTGCCTCCACCCAGATTGGGATTCAAACTGGGAATCTCAAGCTCTGAGAGAACATGCTAACCACTAAACCACCATGACCTTCGTAATTGCTTTCCATTCTGAATAATTTCTTTTAACCGTAACAAAATTACTTTACCAATGACAGTGAATTACAGTGATTGATTATGTAATAACGATTGTTTTGCTTTTATTTTCTCAGATTTCGAATGTTCTTGTGAGTATGATCTAACATGTCAGCTTTTTAATGATGAATCAAGGTACCTGACTCATCATAACTCTTTACTCATGTTGGTTAATGGATAAATGAATTACCTTTCAAGGTAATTAAGTCTAAAACAAATACATTTTAATAAAAGCAAACCAGCGGTGTTTGCACAATCCAGAAATCACTTTGGGGCAACTTCTGCCAACACAGTAGCAGAGAATAGTTTGCTTTAACCCTCAATACTGAATTAGGCAGAGTCTGTTTTTTATGAACTCACACCCATGATCTTACAGTTGGCCACTTTTACACTTAAGCCAAACTAGTTTTTATGCCTTTCTTCCCATCATGCACCACTGCTTAATAGTGGAATGGTCTTCCCAACTTGATTGCATTACATCGGGTCATTTAGCAGATGCTTTTAACCAAAAAAGAGCCACGTCGCATGGCATCAAAAATACAGTACATATTTCAAAAACAATAAAACTCCGACCACAGTTCTGTTATCACACTGATAGCCACTTGCCCTGCTTATGTTTACATGAACTTTTCCCACATATATTGCATCATAGTTTGTTTCCCTCGGCTGTGTGTTCCGCATTCATTTTTGAATAGCAGGTACATTTTGTGAGGGTTGTGAATTCTGTATTAATGAAACATCAATCCTAAGAGCAGCCTATATATAAAAGACAGAAGTGTGTGTGTGTGTGTGTGTGTGTGTGTGTGTGTGTGTGTGCTCTGTGTAATCCACACTGTTGCTTTAAATGCCATGACATTTGACATACTTTCTCTTGGGACCATTTGGAGCTTCATATACTTTCATCCATCCATTATCTTCCGGGTGGCGCATCCCCATGCTCATCCAGGGGAGAACGTCTCGGGCGCTGGGCAGATACACCCAGGACAGGGCGCCAATCCATCAGACACACTCTATATGGGGCAATTTGGAGAACTCAATTGACTTGATCCATGTTTTTGGACTGTGGGAGGAAATCAGGGAACCCGGAGGAAACCCACGTGGACACGGGGAGAACATTGAAACTCCACCCAGATTGGGATTCGAACCAGGAATCCCTAGAACTGAGAGGAAAACATGCCAACCACTAAGCCACCATGCTGCCCCTGCTTTATATACTTTTTACAGGAAATCAATGAAATATGGAATCTGATCGTATCTGCCCAGTGCCCATAACATTCTGCCCTGAATGGGCATAGAGAACCCCCTTCACTCTAGTATAGAAATAAGAGCACAATAATATATGAGAAACATCAAAGGTATCCAAGGTATCGAATTCAGAAAACTGACCACTGAAGTCGAGTCATCATGATACATTTTCAAGTGCAAGAATGAATGGGGTTTAAAAAAAAAAGGAAAACAGAACCTTTCTTCTATCTATTATCTTCAGCTTTATCCTCTATTAGGGTCGCGGTGGGGTTCCCCATGCCCATCTAGGGGAGAACGTTTTGGGCGCTGGGCAGATAGACCCAGGACAGGGTGTCGCTCTATCGCTGGGCACAAACTTACTCACACAGACACAGACACACTCTATATGGGGCAATTTGGAGAATTCAATTGACTTGATCCAGGTTTTTGGACTGTGGGAGGAAACCGGAGAACCCGGAGGAAACCCACGCGGACACAGGGAGAACATGGAAACTCCACCCAGATTGGGATTCATACCGGGAATCCCTAGTGCTGAGAGGAGAACATGCTAACCACTAAGCCACCGTGCCGCCCTTGGAAATCAGAACCTGGTTAAGTTAATCATGTGAAGGACTGCCTCAATCATTAGAGCTTTTCAGACTATTTCTTTTCATGTGGCTAATTATTTGATTTTAACAGGTAATGCAAGGTTAAGGTTTATTAGTTTATTAGTTTCAAATATTCAGTTCAACAGAAACCAAGGATGTCAGAAGTTGAACGACAGTTTAATTCATTAACTCATTAAAGTCTTCTTTAATTAAATCCTTTCGATATCTGATGATGAAGAAAGTGCTCAGAGGTTTCCAGCATTCCCGATCCATTAGTCCAGTGATTCTCAATTATTTTCTGTTAAGCCACCCCTAGGAAGAAGAAAACATTTTGCGCCCCCCCCCCAACACACACACACACACACACACACACACACACACACACACACACACACACACACCCATACATGACAAAATAGGATGAAAAAGTATTTTTACACGCCCACTGTAGTATGATTTGTCTATGAATTTGTTCTAAGTACACCTCTTTTATAACATTCATTCATTCATTATCTCCTGGGGGGGGGGGGGGGGGGGGGGGGGGGGGGGGGGGGGGGGGGGGGGGGGGGGGGGGGGGGGGGGGGGGGGGGGGGGGGGGGGGGGGGGGGGGGGGGGGGGGGGTTCCCCATGCCCATCCAGGGGAGAACGTCTCGGGCGCTGGGCAGATAGACCCAGGACAGGGCGCCAATCCATCGCTGGGCACACACTCACTCACACAGACACACTCTAAACGGGGCAATTTTTGAGAATTCAATTAACTTGATCCATGTTTTTGGACTGTGGGAGGAAACCGGAGAACCCGGAGGAAACCCACGCAGACACGGGGAGAACATGGAAACTCCACCCAGATAGGGATTTGAACCGGGAATCCCTAGAGCTGAGAGGCGAACGTGCTAACCACTAAGCCACCGTGCCGCCTCTTTTATAACAATGTCTCCTTATTAACAATAAAGAAAACAAAAAAGAAATAAATCTAGATCAACTTAGAACAAAGAATCATTTTATTAACTTTGTTTTGTAGTTTGAAACAGAAACGAATCCTTATTTAAACTGGAACTGATTTTTTGAACTGACTGCATTTGATACTGAAAAATGAAATGAAATAAAATCAATAAGGCAATCAATAATTCCAGTTCGGCAGCACGGTGGCTTAGTGGTTAGCACATTCACCTCTCAGCACTAGGGATTCCCGGTTCGAATCCCCATCTGGGTGGAGTTTCCATGTTCTCCCGGTGTCTGCGTGGGTTTCCTCCGGGTTCTCCGGTTTCCTCCCACAGTCCAAAAACATGGATCAAGTCAATTGAATTCTCCAAATTGCCCCCTATAGAGTGTGTTTGTGTGAGTGAGTGTGTGCCCAGCGATGGATTGGCGCCCTGTCCTGGGTCAATCTGCCCAGCGCCCGAGACGTTCTCCCCAGGATGGGCATGGGGAACCCCACCGCGACCCTAATAGAGGACAAAGCGGGAGATAATGAATGAATGAATAAAATCAATAAATAATAATGAATTCAACATTAATTCAGGAGCACAATATATTAACCCTTCAACCTACAAAACAAAAATGAATTGAAGTCAGAACTAATGTCTACAATGCGCCCGTTTTGCAGCGCACAGCTTTTCTGATGTAGTTTCATAAAATGGGATGATTGCTTGATTTACTCGTCACGTTTTCGATTAAAAAACCCAGGAGGGCGCGCCCCACTATTTGAGAAGTACTGCATTAGTCCAACAAACCAAACCAATAATTGTCTCTGGCAGAAAGCCACTGCTGGCAGGTTTTATTTAAACATTAGATTTCAGGTCTCTTTGATATAAACAATATTGGAACACACCTATCTCATTTTATGTAGTGCCTTTGCAGGATGTGTATAAAATCAGGCCAGTCAGCCATACATTTTGGACAAGCGTGCTATTCTCAATGGTAGCAACAGTTTGGGGAAGGCCTTTTAAAATGCAAGATTGTGTTCTTGGGATTGGGATTGGGAATGGTGGGTATGAAAGTGGCTTACATAGCCCACACAGAAATCCGACCTCAACTCCATCAAACACATTTGGAAAGAACTGGAACATTCATTCATTTATTATCTCCCGCTTTATCCTCTATTAGGGTCGCGGTGAGGTTCCCCATGCCCATCCAGGGGAGAACGTCTCGGGCGCTGGGCAGATAGACCCAGGACAGGGCGCCAATCCATCGCTGGGCACACACTCACTCACACAGATACACTCTATATGGGGCAATTTTGAGAATTCAATTAACTTGATCCATGTTTTTGGACTGTGGGAGGAAACCCACGCAGACACGGGGAGAACATGGAAACTCCACCCAGATGGGGATTCGAACCGGGAATCCCCAGCGCTGAGAGGCGAACGTGCTAAACACTAAGCCACCGTGCTGCCGAACTGGAACATAGATTTTGAAATATGACTCTCATACGACATCGGTTTCTGACCTTGTAAATGTCCTTCTGACCTCTTAAAGAGCAAAATTTCCCACAGAAATGCTTTAACATCATGAATAAAGACTTTCCAGAAGAGTAAAAGCTCCCATACCTGCTACGGGGTAACCAACCTCTACTGGGGTGCTCCTGCAGGGGCGTTTTTAGGGTTTTGAAACATCAGGGGCTTTAGCCCTGATCCCTTATTCCTCTTTTAAAAACTGCCCTTTCATGAGTGTACTTAATGATTTTTCAAACGGTTGTTACATTCATTTTATTTGATCATTTATTAGTTATGTTGGATGAAATTAAATTACATATGAAATGTCTGTCAGCAGTGGAGAGCACATTCAGTTCTAATAAATGACGGTTTTGGCTGAAACTGTTTGAATAAACGAACCTGAGCTTCGGCAAAAAAGAACGAATCCGTTTTACGAGTCCGTCGCAGATCAGATTTTCAAGGTTTTGCTTTGAAATACCGTAACTTTGCGACACTTTGCGCCATAGGAAAAACTCTGATGTTTTTTTGAAAGCTGAGAAACTGCCCTTTACAGCCAACATACAGTTATTACGGTAACTTTACTCCCGATACTGGAGAAAAAAATCGGTCTCCCTGGAAGCACAAACAGCTGACGGTGACTCCATCGTTCGGTCCCGCTGCTGGAGGAGAGGCTGCAGAGAAAGCTGCTCTCATTTGATCCGGGGCTACTGACAAACCACCCGAAAGCCCAGGTCTAACAACGCCCCTGGGCTCCTGTATGTCATATGTAGGTGGCTTAATACTTTTGGCCATTTATTGTATATATGTATATATATATATATGTGTGTGTGTGTGTGTGTGAACACTATTCAATAAAAATCATTTTACTTATGTATTTCCATTCCTCATACAGTATTGTAATGCAATTAAAAATGGATTCATCATACAGAATTACGATTGAGCAACTCGCACAGACAGTAAGATATTCACAGTATTTTATATGAACATGTCTGTTCTGACTACAGTTAAACATTTTAACAAAGTTCACGTGAGTTACGCAAACAGAAAAGTCCATTTTACAGCACAGGTAAATTAAACAAGGCCAATGATATAGATACACACACACCGGAAATGTATTATTTATGAGGTACAGCTCATTGTTTCTCCACCTGCCTTACAGATGGACTTTGTAGTCCTACAATTCCATTCTGTAGCCCTTCTGATTCTCTGCACACTCTGTTTGTCCCCTTTACTCTGTTCTCTGATGATCAAGACCCCCACAGAGCAGGTAATATTGTGTGGTGGATGATGGTACGAGTGAATCAGACACCTGTATGTTCTGATCGGTGTACTGTTCTCTGTCCAGCAGCACTGCTGTGTCTGATCCACTTGTACCAGCACAACGCACTAAAACTCCACCACCATATCAGTATCACTGCAGTACTGAGAACCATCAGTTCCTTCATTTAGAGCCTCCCAGTTTTGCAACTATATACCTTTTACTATTCGTGGAAGTACAATTTACAAATAATACAATACAAATATATATATATATATATATATATATATATATATATATATATATATATATATACTTAAGATATGGCTTAAAACAAAACAAACCTGTAGCCATAGGTAACCATATATTGGTCTCTTTGTTTATGTTCTAATTATATGTTGTGTTATATGTGTTATGTTTATGGTTGGTGTATTTTGTGTGTCATGACCTGCCCAAGGACCACTGATGAAAATGAGCTGTTTAGCTAACTCTGGTACATTAACATTGAAATGTAAACTGAATTGTTAATTATTGTCCCTGTCCCTGACAAACAACAAATCAATTAATCACATTAATACCTCCTCTGTGAGGGTCCTGATCATCGAAGAACATACTAAACGCGACTAACAAAGTATGTAAACAGATGGACTACAAAGTCCATCTATATGATCAGTGCTACTGAAAAAACAAGTAACGTGTACCTAATAAAATGGCCTACGACTAATATGTCCATTCATCCATTATCTTCCGCTTTATCCTCTATTAGGGTCGTGGGAGGGGTTCCCCATGCCCATCCAGGGGAGAACGTTTGGGGCGCTGGGCAGATTCACCCAGGACTGGGCACACTCACACACACTCTATATGGGGCAATTTGGAAAATTCTATGTCTTTGGACTATGGGAGGAGGAAACCCACACAGACATGAGGAGAACATGGAAACTCCACCCAGATTGGGCTTCGAACCGGGAATCCGTAGCGCTAAGAGGAGAACATGCTAACCACTAAGCCACCGTGCCATCCCTATGACTAACATCCATCCACTATCTTCCGCTTTGTCCTCTATTATGGTCGTGGGGGGGTTCCCCATGCCCATCCAGGGGAGAACATCTCGGTACACCCAGGACAGGGCTTCAATCCATCGCTGGGCACACACTCACTCACACAGACACACTCTATAGGGGGCAATTTGGAGAACTCAATTGACTTGATCCATGTTTTTGGACTGTGGGAGGAAACCAGAGAACATGGAAACTCCACCCAAGATTGGGATTCGAACCTGAATACCTAGTGCTGAGAGGAGAACATGCCAACCACTAAGCCACCGTGACTAATGAACGTCCTTGTTGCAGCTACAACATGGGGCCGCACTGCACACTGTAGTTCTGGCCGTCGTTATTGTCCCAGTATTCCCCTTGCTCACTCCTTAGGTACACTGCGAAGTGAACGTTCAGCGGATTGGGCCCGAGTCCCGGCGGCGCGGGGACCGTGAAGGCGAGCCGGCGCTCACCGTGAGCGGGCACCGCGGGCGCGTCGGCGAAGCTCCCCCAGTCGTTGAAGGTGTACCTGACGCCGACGTCCGCGGTCCGGCCGTCGAACGACGCCACGCGTATGAACCCGTGAATGTCGCTCCGGGAGCCGGAGACCCGTTCCAGAGCGACCCGGCATCTCGTGAGGCGCGCCTCGGTGTCGCCCGGCGGCGGCCGCGGGTCGGAGGCGGGCGCGGCGCGGAGGTCGAACAGCGCTCTGGTCGGGACCTCGGGCTCCTCCGCGGCGCTGAAGTGCTTCACGCTGAACAAACTGAGGCCGAGCGCGTCGGCGAACTTCACCCGCCGCTCCAACAGGCTGGCCTGCTCCGGGTACGCCGGGAGGGACCGGGCTCTGCGCCGCTCCCGCAGGTAGACTTCCACCTCGGTGTCCGAGTCCTGCTCCTCACCGCCGCCGTTCTGTAGTTCCCCCGAGAAGAACCCCGAGTGCGACATGAGTGAGCCGGCTCCTGCTCCGCTGTCCGCTGTCAGGCTCTGGGGCAACCAGCTGCGGCCCCCAGCATTTAAACAGTAAGTGGGTGGGTGGGTGAGAGAGTGGGTTGGGTAGGTTGGGGGTGGAGGCAAGTTGTGCCTTTTTGTTTTTATTTACTTAATAAAAGAATCAATGTAAGAATTAGGGCGGCACGGTGGCTTAGTGGTTGGCATGTTCTCCTCTCAGCGCTAGAGATTCCCGGTTCGAATCCCCATCTGGGTGGAGTTTCCATGTTCTCCCCGTGTCTGCGTGGGTTTCCTCCGGGTTCTCCGGTTTCCTCCCACAGTCCAAAAACATGGAACAAGTTAATTGAATTCTCAAAATTGCCCCTATAGAGTGTGTCTGTGTGAGTGAGTGTGTGCCCAGCGAGGGATTGGCGCCCTGTCCTGGGTGTATCTGCCCAGCGCCCGAGACGTTCTCCCCTGGATAGGCATGGGGAACCCCCCACGACCCTAATAGAGGATAAAGCGGGAGATAATGAATGAATGAATGAATGTGAGAATTAGTTTCACCTTTTTCAGAGATCTCTTCTACTTTCCTTTAATGAATACTGTAATGATCAGAACCACCACAGGGCAGGTTTTATTTAGGTGGTGGATGAATCCCAGGCGACAAGGTGGCTTAGTGGTGGGCATGTTCTCCTCTCAGCACTAGGGATTCCCGGTTCGAATCTCAATCTTGGGTGGAGTTTCCATGTTCTCCCCGTGTCTGCGTGGGTTTCCTCCCACAGTCCAAAAACATGGATCAAATCAATTAAATTCTTAAAATTGCCCCATATAGAGTGTGTCTATGTGTGTGAGTGTGTGCCCAGTGATGGATTGGCGCCCTGTCCTGGGTGTATCTGTCCAGCGCCCGAATCGTTCTCCGCTGGATGGGCATGGAGAACCCCCCCGCGACCCTAATAGAGGATAAGGCGGGAGATAATGGATGGATGGATGAATCCCAGCACTGTGGTGGTGTGTGTTAGTGTGTGCTGCCCTGGTACATCCATCCATTATCTTCCGCTTTATCCTCTACTAGGGTTGCAGGGGGGTTCCCCATGCCCATCCATCCCCATGCACACACTCACTCACACAGACACACTATATATGGGGCAATTTGGAGAATTTAATAGACTTGATCCATGTTTTTGGACTGTGGGAGGAAACCAGAGGAAACCCACGGGGAGAACATGGAAACTCCACCCAGATTGGGATTCGAACCGGGAATCCCTAGCACTGAGAGGAGAACATGCCAACCACTAAGCCACCGTGCCGCCCGCCCTGGTACAATGCTTTTTAAAAATGTGCGACATGTTCGTCTCCTGATACGTCTCCCCTCCCCCCCTAGGAATTTTAATAAAGTATTCTGATTCTGATCCGCTGTCCATCACTTAACACTCTGCAGACTGTCAGGCTCTGGGGCAACCCAGAGTGGCCCCACAGTAAGTGGGTGGGTGGATTGGGAAGGTTGGGGGTGGAGGCAAGTTGTGCCTTTTTCATTTTTATTTATTTGCAAAAATAATCAATGTGAGAATCGGTTCCAGCTTTTTCAGAGATCTTGTTCTACTTTCCTTTTACTGTGTAATGATAACCGTAAAGATCAAGATCCCCACAGAACCACCACAGAGCAGGTTTTATGTAGGTGGTGGATGAGTCCCAGCGCTGTAGTGACACTGACATGGTGGTGTGTGTTAGTGTGTGCTGCCCTGGTAAAATGTTTTTTAAAAATATGCGACATGTCCGTCTCCTGATCCGCTGTCTGTCATTAAACGCTCTGCAGACGGTCATGTTCTGGGGCAACCAGGAGTAGCCCCACCATTTAAACAGTAAGTGGGTGGGTGGGTTGAAGGTGGAGGCCAGTTGTGTTCAATTTGTATTTATTTCCAAAAATAATCAATGTGAGAATCAGTTCCACCTTTTTCAGAGATCGCATTCTACTTTCCTGTAATGATAACGTAATGATAATGTTATGATCAGGATCCCCACAGAACCACCACAGAGCAGGTTTTATTTAGGTGGTGGATGAATCCTGTAGTGACACCAACATGGTGGTGGTGTGTTAGTGTGTTCTGCCCTGGTATAAGTAAATAATGAATTGGAGCCAGTAGTAGATTTGTTGTCATCCTTTAACTGTTCATCAGGATGCTGATGGCTGGACATGTTTGGCTGATGGGACATTCACAGTTCAGCAGTTTGAATAAAGTAACAACAATAAATAACAAGGAAAAAAGGATTTGAATAGTTGATGTTGATAAAGGTATTGATTTTAGATTGATAGTTTAATTGATGTCGATCGCTTTACCACTGTGTAGCTTGTGGTTGAACCCACAACCTTCAGATTGCTACGGTCACCTTGAGTTACTAATGATGGCCTTTGAGGTGGTTCTGTGGTGTTACTAGTTTTGTTAATATTATTAGAATAACGAATGAATTTAGAATGTATTGATTAATGTAATTAGAATACTTCCTGCCAATAGATAAAATGGTTAAGGGATAAAAGATGTTACAAGATTAATTGTTTGATGTTGATGGCTTGATCAATAAATAATAAAAGGTTAATTGATGTTAGATGTTGAAAGAGGAATTGATAGATGATGATTAATTAATTGGATGATTTATTGATTCGTTAACCGATTGATAGTTTTATATCGATAGCTTTTTTAAGGTTGATTGATCGATCTATTAATGTGAATCAGTTTTATAATCTTTTAAAAGATTAATAGATTGGAAATTGTTGACAGATTGATTAATTGATTTTAATTTCTTTATTAATGCTAATAGATTAATGGAATTTAATTAATTAGTTGACAGTTTAATTAATGATAATGTTTTGATGTTGATAGAACATCAATGTTAAAGAATTGATGTTAGTAGATTAATAGATGGATGTAGGTAAGTTTTTTATTGATAGATTATTTATTGATTGATTTATAATGTTCATAATTGTTACTTGTGGTTATAATTATACTGTGTGTGTGTGTATATATATATATATATATATATATATATATATATATATATATATATATATATATATATATATATATATATATA
>JAFMOD010000534.1:112020-123238 GCA_019802435.1 Corydoras maculifer
CGGTTTCCTCCCACAGTCCAAAAACATGGATCAAGTTAATTGAGTTCTCAAAATTGCCCAATTTAGAGTGTGTATGTGTGAGTGAGTGTGTGCCCAGCGATGGATTGGCGCCCTGTCCTGGGTCTATCTGCCCAGCGCCCGAGACGTTCTCCCCTGGATGGGCATGGGGAACCCCACCGCGACCCTAATAGAGGATAAGCGGAAGATAATGAATGAATGACAAACCCACCATAATACAAAAACAAGGTTTATTTAAAACTAAATTATTACTAAACTGGTGTTCTGCAACAGTAATCTAGTCCATTTTTGAAAATTGAATATTGCCGAGTAACAGGATACAGGCTGAGTGCTCATCAGGAATCGGCTTGCTGTTTATATTAAGGTGTATTTCCATTTATGATACATGATTTAAAATAATGTACTGATACGAATGTGACGCGCTCAGAGGTGTGTGTTCATTCATTCATTATTTCCCGCTTTATCCTCTATTAGGGTCGCGGTGGGGTTCCCCATGCCCATCCAGGGGAGAACGTCTCGGGCGCTGGGCAGATAGACCCAGGACAGGGTGCCAATCCATCGCTGGGTACACACTCACTCACACAGACACAGTCTATATGGGGCAATTTTGAGAATTCAATTGACTTGATCCATGTTTTTGGACTGTGGGAGGAAACCGGAGAACCTGGAGGAAACCCACGCAGACACGGGGAGAACATGGAAACTCCACCCAGATGGGGATTCGAACCAGGAATCCCTAGTGCTGAGAGGAGAACGTGCTAACCACTAAACCACAGTGCCGCCCGAGGTGTGTGTTATTGTCAATAATATCACAACTGGACAAACGGCTTAGCCAATCAGATTTAGGGACCGGAACTACCCGTTTTCTAATCAGATATGAGAACGCAAGGGAACAAAGTCTAAGAAACTTCTCAATACAGTAGCTTTCAGATCCTTCAGGCCTAAAGTTCCTCTCCTTTACAGCTCAACCCCATGGATTTTATTGGAATGGACAGTTCATAACCCACCCCAGTCTCCTGACTATTAAGATCATTAAATTGTTTGAGGATTCCTAAAGCAGCTAGAATGATACTAAAGATCTTCAGCTGGTTGAGATCAAGCAGCATGTGGAATGTGACTTGTCCTGGCTCACCACAAAAAAAAAAGGTTCACACTGTTCTCTAACTGCTCTTTAAAAGATGTGCTCAGTGTTAAAGATACACAGGAGGTAGGACATGGTGCCTGGAACCCCTGTTCTAACCCCTGTGTAACTTGGTTGTGTCAGATTTCCTGCTTTACTGCACTACGCAACCCAATGTCTTTAACTGCTATAGACAGAAGTCAGTCCTAACCTCAATAGAGGAGGGAAGTGGGGGCTGTTCAAATGCATGGCTGTGTACTTGATTTTAAAACTCTACATGCATTCTTTTTTTTGTTATTTAAATCCATCCATCCATTATCTTCCACTTTATCCTATATTAGGGTTATATCCAGGGAAGAATGTTTCGGACGCTGGGCAGATACACCCAGGACAGGGTGCCAATCCATCGCTGGGCACACACTCACTCACACAGATACACTGTATATGGGGCAATTTGGAGAACTCAATTGACTTGATCCATGTTTTTGGACTATGGGAGGAAACCAGAGAACTAGGAGGAAACCCACACCGGCAACGGGGAGAACATGGAAACTCCACCCAGATTGGGATTTTAACTAGGAATCCCTACCGCTGAGAGGAGAACATGCCAACCACTAAGCCACCGTGCCGCCCATGTTATTTAAATCTAATCACAAAAAAAAGACAATGCAGGGCTTCTACTGAATATTAACACAATATTTCAGTTTTGTAAAAATTAAGGTGTAAAAAAAAGAAATAAAGTGTCCCTTAAATTACACATTATTATAAATTATTATATTATATGTATATATACATTTGAAAGGAATACCTTTTTTCCTGCAAGGATAAAGTAAATGAGTGTGTTCCTATTTTTGTTCCGAATCATGCCACTTGGTCTAAATTACATATATTACATATTTTTCTTTTCATTGTCGCCATGACAATGTTGAGGCACTCTTACGATTAATTAATTTTAAATTGCCAATGCAAATTGGCATTTATTTTCAGTGTTTAGCAATCTGAAGGTTACGTGTTCAAGTCCACTTTTTAGTAAAGTCCACTGAAGTTACAAATGTGGCTCCTTGAGCAAGATCCTTAACCCTCATTGCTCCAGACACGCAGTTTCACAAACGTTTCCTAAATGACCAAATGTAATCTAATGTAATAAACTAAGATGGACCAGACGAACAAGGAAATGTGTTTTAGACTTAGACGAGCTCAGGTTTTAATTGGATTCCATGTGTCAACGATCGAAAAAGAATTTCATAGTACAACGTAACTGCTGTTTCTTGTGTTTATGACAATAAACTCTTGAAAAAGACCATTAAATATATCTGCAATGTAAAAGTGCAAAAAGCAGCATCAATAAATGATATGAGAGCTCTTGTTTTATTCTAGATATAAACTATAAAAATAAAGATATTCAGACACACTTCTTAATTATTATAATGAGGTGTACTATACAGTCCCATATGCAAAGATGTGTGTGTGTAATATACATAGTTTATATACATACATACACATACATACAAACATACATACAAACATACATACACACGCATATTCATTCATTCATTCATTATCTTCCGCTTTATCCTCTATTAGGGTTGCGGGGGGGTGGGGTTCCCCATGCCCATCCAGGGGTTTCGGGTGCTGGGCAGATAGAACCAGGACAGGGCGGCAATCTATCTCTGGGCACACACTCACTCACACACACACACACACACACTTTATATGGGGCAATTTGGAGAACTCAATTGACTAGATTCATGTTTTTGGACTGTGGGAGGAAACCGGAGAACCCGGAGGAAACCCACACAGACACGGGGAGAACATGGAAACTCCACCCAGGTGTATATATATATAGGACAGCACAGTGGCTTAGAGGTTGGCACGTTTGCCTCTCAGCACTAGGGATTCCCGGTTCGAAGGAGTTTTCATGTTCTCCACGTGTCCGTGTGGGTTTCCTTCCTCCGGGTTCTCCGGTTTCCTCCCCCAGTCCAAAAACATGGATCTAGGTCAACTGAGTTCTCCAAATTGCCCCATATAGAGTGTGTATGTGAGTAAGTGTGTGTCCAGTGATAGATTGGCACCCTGTCCTGGGTGTATCTGCACTTCAAGCACCTAGTTTCGCATAAAATTTTAATTCAAGCACCTAGTGCATTTCGTGTAACTGCATAAATGGCAATAATTGTTTACTTTTTAAAATGTGACCTAGTGGTAAACACACCACTGTGCCAACGTCAACAATATTATTGTTTTTTGTCTTTTTTCTGTTTTAAAGTAACATTTTTTACTTTGAAAAGTGTTGCAACGTAGTCACCTCACACACACTGACTTGGATGTGAAATGTAAATGGTGTAATATTTTGCCTAATTATAATTTGTATCTATTTCTTTTCACATGATTCAGTCTTATTGGTCATATAGGTGGAGGTTCGAGTGATTGGTTATATTATGGGATGCAATTTGAGCGTTGTTGTCCAACTAAACACTCTGAAAACAAAGGCTCACTCACCGGATGCAGCTCTCCTATGAGCATGCTCTTGGCCATTTCCCTGGCATCTGTGGAGTGACCTACATCCTCGAAGCTCTCTGTGGCATCTCCTCCTGCCTGCTCCCTCAACACCTCCTCTCCTCCTGGGTGCTAAAAAGACAAAGTGTTCAGCCAGTTATGCAAAGTGCATCATACCAATCAGCAAGAACCTAAAAAAGGTTTTATCGAAATTGGGTATTAGATGTCTTGATGAACAGTGGATGTGTAATATTCATTCATTATCTTCCGCTTATCCTCTATTAGGGTCGCGGTGGGGTTCCCCATGCCCATCCAGGGAAGAACGTCTCGGGCACTGGGCAGATAGACCCAGGACAGGGCGCCAATCCATCGCTGGGCACACACTCACTCACACAGACACACTTTAAACGTGGCAATTTTGAGAATTCAATTAACTTGATCCATGTTTTTTCTTGGACTGTGGGAGGAAACCGGAGAACCCGGAGGAAACCCACGCAGACACGGGGAAAACATGGAAACTCCACCCAGATGGGGATTCGAACCGGGAATCCCTAGCGCTGAGAGGCGAACGTGCTAACCACTAAGCCACCGTGCCGCCGGATGTGTAATAAAACTTTCTAATTTTATACTTAGACAAAGTAAATTTTGCACAGTTGTAGCTTTATTCCTCTTAGCTATATTTTATTTTTTATTTCATTTTGCATTTCACTGCATGTTAAACTGTATATAATTATGTATGTGGCAAATTAACTTTGTTTTGATTTAATTTTATCTCAGAAAGCTCCAGCATATTGCTTGGAATTGCAATGGAACTTCTAGTGAATGGCGACTTCACATACATGAACTCTATCTTAAACCGAGAGACATAATTTTCGCTGATAAAATCGATGAACACAGAATGTGATGATATCGGAAGTCAACCAAAACAGAGGTTCCACTGTATATGGACAGTAAAGAGTGTAAAAACAATGAGGTGCATTAAATGTGAATAATAATAATAATAATAATAATAATAATAATAATAATAATAATAGTTAAAAAAAAAAAAACAAGCATCTGACAGTACAATGAGGTGACTGAAACACAGATGTTCAACTCTGGCAAGTCTCCATTTCACAAGAAACGTATCAGATATGTTTAAAAATGACATAATTCGGGTTCTAAAATAAACTGAGATCCATTTGAAGTAGAACTGCTAAATGTTGATCCTAAGTCTTTTGTATACACGTCATCAGCGTGATCATATTACTGTGATGAATGACCACAAGTGACTTAGCTATTGTTCTGCTTGGCACGTTACCAAAACATCTACACAATGATAATAACTCTGTAATCTAAGATGAGTTAATCATTCAAAACCAGTTCAGTGACCGAGGCTCTGTACAAATGAGCCGAAACAGATGTGTATAAAATTCATTTTATTATAATCTATTATTCAGCACGGTGGCTTAGTGGTTAGCATGTTCTCCTCTGAGCACTAGGGATTCCCGGTACAAATCCCCATCTGGGTGGAGTTTCCATGTTCTCCCCGTGTCCGCGTGGGTTTCCTCCGGGTTTTCCGGTTTCTCCCATAGTCCAAAAACATAGATCAAGTCAATTGAGTTCTACAAATTGCCCCATATAGAGTGTGTGTGAGTGAGTGTGTGCCCAGCGATAGATTTGCACCCTGTCCTGGGTGTATCTGCCCAGCGCCCAAAACGTTCTCCCCTGGATGGGCATGAGGAACCCCCGCTCCCCCAACGCGTGACCCTAATAGAGGATAAAGCGGATAATAAATGAATGAATAATTTATTATGTAATTCATTCATTATCTTCCACTTTATCCTCTATTAGGGTCGTGGGGGGGTTCCCCATGCCCATCCAGGGGAGAGCATCTCGGGCACAGGACAGGGCACCAATCCATTGCTGGGCACACACTCACTCAGACAAACACACTCTATATGGGGCAATTTGGAGAACTTAATTGACTTGATCCATGTTTTTGGACTGTGGGAGGAAACCGGAAAACCCAGAGGAAGCCCACACGGACACGGGGAGAACATGGAAACTCCACCCAGATGGGGATTCGGACCGGGAATCCCTAGCGCTGAGAGGCGAACGTGCTAACCACTAAGCCACCCTGCTGCCCCATGGTAGGTTTTCCTGGTATGTTTCATTTAACATTGTGTGTAAATGGTTTGGTCTAGTCTTCGTCCTTGGTGAACCTTTGGTATATCTTTAATGTTTTGGAGTGTTTCAGGAAGTTTGTTATTGGTTTAATAAGGTCTTAGTTAAGGAAAATTAGAAACCTGTTCGTAAGAATTTGTAGATATTTAGACATATTGATTTTGACAGTTGGCTGCACGGTGGCTGCAGGGTTCAAATCAAAATTTTGGTGGAGTTTTCATGTTCTCCCCATATCCACATGGTTTCCTCCCACATTCCAAAAACATGCATTTTGAATTGGCCACTTTTAATTGCCCCTATGTAGTGTATGTGTCTGTGTGAGTGAGTGTATACCAAACAATGTATTGGCACCCTGTCCTGGTTGTTTCTGCCTAGCACCTAAAATGCACTTTCCTGAATAGGCATGGGAAGGGGCATGGGGTTTCCTCCGGGTTCTCCGGTTTCCTCCCACAGTCCAAAAACATGGATCAAGTCAATTGAGTTCTCCAAGCCCAGCGATAGATTGGCGTCCTGTCCTGGGCCCCCGAAACGTTCTCCCCTGGATGGGCATGGGGAACCCCCCTCGACCCCAATATATAGGATAAAGCGGAAGATAATGGATGGATGGATGGAGATTAAAGAAAAGCTGAATGAAGTTGGTTCTCTACATACTGCAGTAACGGCTGCCAAAACTATTTCATATACACCTGCACATTACCGGTTCATTTCCAGGTCACCTTGGATGCAACAAGCTTTGAGGTAAGTCTCTCCTGATTAAGTAGGTGTGTTTTGTGTTGCTCAATCAGTGTGTAATAGCCTCACCACATTCAACAGGCAGTCGCTTATAATAAATCCAGGGTCTGTAACGTCAAGCATTAGTGTGAAATAATAAATGTGAATTAAACCATTCATACCAGGCTTTGTAAGCTCAGCTGCCATTGCTGTGTATATAATGAAGTATAATTAAGGTATATCATTAAGGTTAATTTGAAGAGTGTCTGCGCTGATTGACAATCCATATGTTTCATGACTGTTAACAGCATACTGATCTCTGTAGCTCTCTCCATAATGCTGAGAATTTAGAAATTTAAGACACATTTTACTAAGCCATCCAAACATGCCCATTCAGGGGAGAACGCTTCAGGCGCTGGGCAAATACACCCAGGACAAGGCTCCAATCATTCGTTGGACACATGCTCACTAAACACACATACAATTTTAGATAGGGGCAATTCATTCATTCATTCATTCATTCATTATATTCTGATTAATCCTCTACTAGGGTACTAGGTTCCCCATGCAAATCCAAGGGATTGCTGGGCAGATACACCCCGGACAGGGTGCTAATCTATCACTGCACACACTCACTCACACAGATGTACTATATGGGGCAATTAAGAGAATTGAATCCATGTGTTTTTTACAACTTGGGAGGAAACGGGAGAACAAACTCCACCAAGATTGGGATTCAAACCTGGAATCCCCAGTGCTGAAAGACAAACATGTTAACCACTAAGCCTTTGTGTCCGCCAAATTTAGAACAGCCAAGTCACCTTGAATCCATGTTTTTTGGACCGTTCAAGAATACCAGAGAACCCAAAGAAAACCCAGACGGACACGGGGAGAACATGGAAACTCCACCCAGATCAGGATTCAAACCTAGGTCCCCAGCGCTGAGAGGCGGACATGCTAACCAGCAAGCCACAGTGGCGCCCTAAAATAATAAAATGGTGGAAATGGTTAATGAGAGTAGGGTTCGGCTGGTCACGCCACAATTTACAGGCCCGTTTTCTCACTTGCATGTAGTGAATAAAATGCTCAGGAGTACTGGTCTGACGCAAAACCCAGGATCTCACACACACATACTGACTCAGCGGTTATGTTTGACAATCATTTAAACAATAGTAACAATCTAGTATCCCAATCTGGGTGGAGTTTCCATGTTCTCCCTGTGTCCGTGTGGGTTTCTGGTTTTCTTGAACAGTCTGGGCATGGTAGCTCAGTGGTTAAGGTGTTGGGTTATCAATCTGAAGGTTGGGGGTTCAAATCCCAGGTCCACTGAAGTTACCAATGTGGGTCCTTGAGCAAGACTCTTAACCCTCATTGCTTTAAGGATGTTGTGATTAACCCTGTGTTCACCTTGTAAGTCGCTTTGGATAAAAACATCTGCTGAATGACCAAATGAAATGAAACGAAATGGGGGATTTGATCCCCAGGTGCACCAGGTTGCCACTGTGGGCCCTTAACCACACCTGTTCTTTACCATCTGACCCTTTTCGGTCCAACATCCTGTATATCAGTGTGACAAACTCAAGTGCACCGGGAGCAAAACTCAAAGCACACTTTACAGTAGTCCGTGGGCCGAACAGGATAAACATTTCTTAAACAAAATGAAGGTAAATGTTTTCTGAAAATGAATAGAAATAAAAATAGACAGGAATATTATTCCACAATAAATCATTTTCAACTTTACAATACTTTGCTCTAGAAAAATCTCAAAATTATAACAGTTACAACTATGAACATGCTGCAACCAAACAAGAACAAATGAAATAAAAACGATGTTTTTACTCTTTTCTACAAGAGTGAAAACACCAAATCAAAACATTCATTAATTCATTCATTCATTATCTCTCGCTTTATCCTCTATTAGGGTCGCGGTCGGGTTCCCCATGCCCATCCAGGGGAGAGCATCTCGGGCGCTGGGCAGATACACCCAGGACAGGGCGCCAATCCATCGCTGGGCACACACTCACTCACACAAACACAAACACACTCTATATGGGGCAATTTGGAGAACTCAATTGACTTGAACCATGTTTTTAGACTGTGGGAGGAAACCGGAGAACCCGGAGGAAACCCACACGTACAAGGGGAGAACATGGAAACTCCACCCAGATGGGGATTCGAACCGGGAATCCCTAGCGCTGAGAGGCAGACGTGCTAACCACTAAACCACCGTGCCGCTTTCAAAACATTCATTCATTCATTCATTATCTTCCGCTTATCCTCTATTAGGGTCGCGGTGGGGTTCCCCATGCCCATCCAGGGGAGAACGTCTCGGGCGCTGGGCAGATAGACCCAGGACAGGGCGCCAATTCATCGCTGGGCACACACTCACTCACACAGACACAGTCTATATGGGGCAATTTGGAGAACTCAATTAACTTGATCCATGTTTTTGGACTGTGGGAGGAAACCGGAGAACCCGGAGGAAACCCACGCGTACAAGGGGAGAACATGGAAACTCCACCCAGATGGGGATTCGAACCGGGAATCCCTAGCGCTGAGAGGCAGACGTGCCAACCACTAAACCACCGTGCCGCTTTCAAAACATTCAGTTTTCTTTAAATATTTCTGTGCTCCATAAAAATGTTCCTGTCAAAATCATACAAATTTTAAATATGAGCAAGTTAAAAAAAAAAAACATATTGCCGGGTCATTAATAACAATAATAACAGACCAATGTAAAATGATCTTGCAGGCCTGATAGAATCGTATTACGGGCTGGATATGAGCTTTGCGTTTGCCAACCATGTTGTAAATGTACACTAAGGGCCTATTGAGCTCCACAGTGCCTGCACCGTCCTGTAAAACAAAGTAGAGCATCTAAACCTCACAATGGCTCGTCTCTGCCAACCTTCTGAAGCACATACTGTCTGGCACTGTCTGCTTTATCGGGATCAATATTTCATGATAACAGTTGAGCGTTCCTGGCCTTTCTCTGGGTTCAACCGGGAATGCACATGTTCGCCTCTTTACAGTTAATAATAACTGAACGGCTATCGTGATGGACTGTTGACCAAAAGGTTAAGGGTTTACATCCAAGCACCGTCAAGCTGCCACCAGTCCCCCCCCCCCCCCAAGTCTCCTATACCCTCTGAGCTCTGACTTTATCATGTCTCTACTTCTGTGAGTCACTCCTGATAAGAGGATCGGATAAATTCTGTAAATGTGAGGCCTTTGGGCACAGAGCTTTTAATCTTCTGCTCGGTTTCTGACTTATGTAAGCTTTAAGGGATCAGTTATTTAGTCTAAAGGAGACTTCCAATAATCCTTAATATTACAATCAATAAAATCTATTTAAAATGACATTAACTTTTAAAAGTTTTTTTTAAATATGTGGTGGCTTGTTTGTTCTTTTTTAAGGTGGAATGGCAGTTTATTCTTATTTATTCAAATGTATTAAATTTTATTCAAATTAATTTATTTATTTATTACAATTTATGAATTTTGTAAGTTGGAATGGCGGCACGGTGGCTTAGTGGTTAGCACGTTCGCCTCTCAGCGCTAGGGATTCCCGGTTCGATTCCCCATCTGGGTGGAGTTTCCATGTTCTCCCCGTGTCTGCGTGGGTTTCCTCCGGGTTCTCCGGTTTCCTCCCACAGTCCAAAAACATGGATCAAGTTAATTAAATTCTCAAAAAAAATCGCCCCGTTTAGAGTGTGTCTGTGTGAGTGAGTGTGTGCCCAGCGATGGATTGGCGCCCTGTCCTGGGTCTATCTGCCCAGCGCCCGAAACGTTCTCCCCTGGATGGGCATGGGGAACCCCACCCCACCCTAATAGAGGATAAGCGGGAGATAATGAATGAATGAATGTAAGTTGAAATGGCAATTTATTTTATAAGGAGTTGTAGTTAAGACATGTTTTATATTGAGATTGGGATTGAAAGTATACAGGACGATAATTGATGTTAGAAAGAGGACAAATTTAAAGTTTATTGCAATTGTTTCTAAAGGAAAGTTAAGATATAGAGTCCTGGACATAGTGTGGTGTACTCTAGGCCTCTACAGTGCACTATACTATACTATACTATACTACACTATACTACTATACTCACATACATGCATGAAATTGAGAGTATGGATGAAATAAATGTGTTATTGTACATTATTCTGAGCGGAAATGTAATTCTTACCTCCTCCAGAAACTTGGTCACGTCGTAAACTTTGTGGTTGATGATAATCCAAGTACTTTTAAAAGAATTGCGCTCCTCGACTTCCGACAAGCGATAATACTTCACCGACTTCTCGTCTGAGGCGGTTTCCTCCATCTGGCCTGTTTATTTGGTCCAAACGCGACGCGAAGCTTCAGTTTAATTCAGTGAAAGTTAAAAAGGTTTTCATGCAGCAGCGACGCGGCTCTTAAACTCCTCTAACACTCTGCCTGCTCCCGCTGTATGCCGCCCTGACGCCGACAAATCCCGCCCACCGCCGTCTTCTGATTGGCCGACGCGGTCTGGCCTCCTTTGTCCCGTTTCTGTTTGGTTAAGTCATCGATCAATCCCCGGTGGGTGAGAGGTTACAGGCGAGAGCGAACACAAGGTTCATTCAAGTTCAGCCTGATTGTAAACCTGCAGAGTACAATACCACCGTGATAACACACACACACACACACACACACAATTACACAATCACACACACACAATTACACAATCATACA
>JAFMOD010000534.1:124351-224667 GCA_019802435.1 Corydoras maculifer
AATCATACACACACAATTACACAATCATACATACACACAGACACAATTAAACAATCCTACACACACAATTACACAATCATACATACACACAGACACAATTAAACAATCCAACACACACAACTACACAATCATACATACACACACACAATTACACAATCATACATACACACACACACAATTACACAATCATTCACACACAATTACACAATCATACACACGCACACACACACACACAATTACACAATCATACATACACACACACACACACAATTACACTATCATACACACACACAATTACCCAATCATACACACACACACAATTACACAATCATACATACACACACAATAACACTATCATACACACACACAATCATACACACACAACACACAATTACACAATCATACATACACACACGCACACACATAAACACAAAATTACACAATTATACACACTCACACACAACACACAATTACACAATCATACATACACATGCACACACACAAACATACGTACACACACGCACACACACAATCATACATACACACATGCACACACATAATCATACACGATTACACAATCATACATACACACATGCACACACATAATCATACACGATTACACAATCATACATACACACACGCACACACAATCATACACATATAAAGAACATATACACACACAATTAGAGAATCATACATACACACACGCACACACACAGTCATACACAATCACGCACATATACACACACAATTACACAATCATACATACATACACGCACACACACAATCATACACAATCACGCACATATACACACACACACACATACACATGCAATCACGCACACACACGCACAATTACACAATCATACATCACACACATACATACACATACATAATCGCACACACATACATACAACAAAATTACACAATCGAGCGCACACACTCGCACATGCACGCACACACGTACAATTAATATCGGGGGGGGGGGGGGGCATTTCGGGTGCTGGGCAGATACACCCAGGACAGGGCGCCAGCCTATCACTGAGCACACTCCCATACACAAACACACTCTATATTTTGTAAACTTGTAAGCGCTTTCTAATGATTTGGTCACATGGTGTGCACACAGACTGACTAAAAATGAGGTAGATTCCCAGAAGATTTGTGTTGTTCAAAAAATAATAATTTTAAAAAGGTACTTGGCTGTTGAGACAATAATTAGAGAACAGCGAGAATCTGGGAACGCAAGTCTTGCACTTATGATTAATACCAGCCCACCAGTGATATCACACCACTCACACCAGAGAGTCCCCATTACACTACATTCTACACGTATCTGTATTTGTGCGGCTTTTATTCCAGTTACTGATAATATCAGTATAGATATCATTCATTCATTCATTCTCTCCATTATCTTCTGCTTTATCCTCTATTAGGGTCGCGGTGGGGTTCCCCATGTCCATCCAGGGGAGAACGTTTCGGTCGCTGGGCAGATAGACCCAGGACAGGGCGCCAATCTATAGCTGGGCACACACTCACTTACACAGACACACTCTATATGGGGCAATTTGGAGCAGCCAATTGACTTGATCCATGTTTTTGGACTGTGGGAGGAAACCAGAGAACCCGGAGGAAACCCACACGGACACGGGGAGAACATGGAAACTCCACCCAGATGGGGATTCAAACCAGGAATCCCTAGAGCTGAGAGGCGAACGTGCAGCCACCGTGCTGCCACTCTCTCTCTCTCTCTCTCTCTCTCTCTCTCTCTCTCTTTATATATATATATATATATATATATATATATATATATATATATAGGCGGCACGGTGGCTTAGTGCTTAGCACATTCGCCTCTCAGCGCTAGGGATTCCCGGTTCGAATCCCCATCTGGGTGGAATTTCCATGTTCTCCCCGTGTCCGCGTGGGTTTCCTCCGGGTTCTCCGGTTTCCTCCCACAGTCCAAAAACATGGATTAAGTTAATTGAATTCTCAAAAATTGCCCCCTATAGAGTGTGTCTTTGTGAGTGAGTGTGTGCCCAGTGATAGATTGGCGCCCTGTCCTGGGTTTATCTGCCCAGCGCCCGAGACGTTCTCCCCTGGATGGGCATGGGGAACCCCACCGCGACCCTAATAGAGGATAAGCGGGAGATAATGAATGAATGAATGAATGAATGATATATATTATATATTTTTTTTATTATTTTTTTTTTTAACTTAAGCCGTAGCACGATGGATGTGTTATATGTCGAATACTAAGGACAACCCAAATTAACAGAAGTACCCTTCGTTACTACTTAGTGAGACTGTGTATGATTTGGGATACAGCCAGCTGCTCGCCTGTTTTAATTAAATGTTCTGGTTTGCGTCAGAAAACGTTTACTATCAATAGCTGGACTTCTGGAAAGTTAAAGTAAGTCTTCGTTTTAATTTAATTGACGTAGTTAACGTTTTTAAAAACGCTACTCATTCATTAATAATGATTTATACCTCAGAAAACGTTCATATATTGACTTACTGTGAGGCGAACTGGGAGCTTTTCTAGTAGAATGCTAACCAAACATTAGCGACATAAGCTTATATTAACCAACTAGATATTAAATATAAGATTAACATTTATAGCTTTCTGTTTTGCATTTTTTGCATCATGGACGTTTATAATTATGTTGGTGTTGTTTTATTCTTCTCATGCTAGCTTCTGTGATGTATAAACCAGTAAAAAGTTTGGTATTATATTATAATTGCTGTATTATAATTATAGTATAATTAAAACAAGTATTAATTAATCAAACACTATATTTTATGTATTTTTAATGGACCATGAACCATTTATGAAATTTTTCTGGTTATTTTATTTATATTTTGACCCTAATAGAGGATAAAGCGGAAGATAATGGATGGATGGAACTGACACTATTTTAGTCTATTTTAGTCTATTTTAGTCTTAAATTGTAGTAAATAATGTCCATCCATCTATTATCTTCCACTTAAGTCTATACCAGGGTCGTGGGGGGTTTCCTATGCCCATCCAGGGGAGAACGTTTCGGGCGCTGGTTGATACACCCAGGACAGGGTGCCAATCCATCACAGGGCACACACACACACACACACACACACACACACACACACACACTCTGTATGGGGAAATTTGATGCATTTATTTATCTTGAATCCATGATTTTTGACTGCGAGGCGAATGGCCTAACCGCTAGTCCACCGTGCATATATTGAATAATACCTAAAACTGAAAGTAATAATGACACATAGTGTCTCGGTCCTGCTGCTTCCATGCATGTAGCACCAACTCCATCCTCCCACAAATTCCTAATATCTCCATTTTAGCATATAGCCACCTAAGCATGCGGTCCTGATAGCAGAAGAGCCTCCTCTCTAAAGTCATTTAAAAATGCTCATGCAGGTGATACTGTGGAACACCGGGAATCCTCTAATTGCCCCACCATGCCATATAGACTTTTTACTACCTTTTCACGGTAATGATATTTTGTGTGCTTTTTCTTTTTACTTTTTGCAGGATGACCGGATACAACGAACAATCTCTGTTCTTTATTCCGATACCCGACCTGAAGAAGCTCTGCAGTGTTTTCCTGAAGTTTCACACTTTTTACACATCTGAAAATGATGAAGGAGAGCTCAGAAACAAACAGGTGAAAACTTGCAGGTGAGTTTTGCCACAAATGATTAAGCACCACATGCTTGCTCAGCATTAAACTGTAATCATTAAAAAGACTTGAGTTGTATTTCGATTTCTTCGGGCTAGTTCTGTGGTTATATTTATCTTTAATGATAATTAAACTGGATGGCACGGTGGCTTAGTGGTTAGCATGTTCTCCTCTCAGCGCCGGTTCGAATCTCAAGTTTCATGTTTCCAGTTTCCATGTTCTCCCCGTGTCCGCGTGGGTTTCCTCTGGGTGCTCCGGTTTCCTCCCACAGTCCAAAAACATGGATCAAGGTCAATTGAGTTCTCCAAATTACCCCATATATAGTGTGAGTGTGTGAGTGAGTGTGTGCCCAGCGATAGATTGGCGCCCTGTCCTGGGTGTATCTGCCCAGCGCCCGAATTGTTCTTCCCTGGATGGGCATGGGGAACCCCACCTCAACCCTAATAGAGGATAAAGCAGAAGAAAATGGATGGATAATTAAACTGGATGGCATGGTGGCTTAGTGGTTGGCACATCTGCCTCTCAGCGCTGGGGATCCAGGTTCGAATCCCAATCTGAGCGGAGTTTTCATGTTTTCCCTATGCTTGCATGGGTTTTCCTCTGGGTTCTCTAGTTTTCATTCAAGGTAAACTAAATGCTCTGAATTGTCCCATACAGTGTGTGTTTGTCTATGTGGGTGAGTGTGACCAGCCTATCTGGTCTATCTGTCCAGTGCCTGAAACGTTCTCCCATGGATGGGCATGGGGAAACCCATAATAAATGACTGATAATAATTGAACCCTGTTTATTTCCATGCTGTAACTTAAGTGATGTCATGTTCTCGTTCTTTTGCAGACACCTATTACATTTGCATTCAGATATTATTGCTTGTCCCATTTTGGGTTTGACTGGTGGGATCAGTGTTGTGATGCCTGTAAGTACCTATACTATGAATCTTACCAAAAGTCATTTAATCTATGTTACTTTGGGTTGTTATAACCATAACATGCGTGTGGGTGCGTGTGTGTGTGTGTGTGTGTGTGTGTGTGTGTGTGTGTGTGTTCAAGATTCAAGAAAATATAATTATCGTTAATATCATTAATGATATTATTATCATTAATGTGCTACATGAGATAAGAACAAAATTTTGGGTCACGGACACCGATTACCCTGTTATTTTAAAGTTATAATTTAAATTAAAATTTTTAAAGAAGAAAGTTGGAATATATTTTTTTATTTTTAAATACAGTATATAGATATGTGATCTATAAAAATATACAGCTATCAATATATATATATATATATATATATATATATATATATATATATATATATATATATATATATAATATACAACTACAAATATAAATATATTATAGAATATTTGAACAATAAGTATAATATATAAAATATAAATATGTGTATATACAGTATATAAAATAAATTTAAGAATATATACACTATATATATAAAAAGTAGTATACACTAGTTATAAATATAGAATATAAATATAGCAGCAGTGTGTGTGTGTATGAGAGTGCGTGTAAATGTGCCTGTGTGTGAGCACATTTAAGTATGCCTTTGCGCGAGAGTGCGTGTAAGTCAGCATGTGCGTGAGAGCTTGTGCGTGCCTAACGAGTCCGTGCTCAGGCATGCTCCAAGAGAAGGCGAATAACTGGTGCACATTCCAGGCATTCTGTCAAACTTGCTTCCTCCTCTGCAATATGGCCAGTTTAAAATAACATGCAGAACGGATGTGTCCAGTGTGGCGAATGGGCTTTGCATCCAGCCATTCCACTGACTTTCAAATCCGATAATGCGACAGGAAGCCTTTTCACACTGATGTAAACTTCTCTGACCAAAGACTGAGTCATAGTGGAGGTTTACCATGCTCCTCCATAAATCACGATGCTGTGCCAATGCAATCATCAGCACCTGTCTTTATGCAGAGGTACATGGAAGATAAAAAATGGACGTTGAATGAATTTGTTGGGAGGGTTACAAATTGTTCTCAACTTTCCTGTAGGTTCCCTTTTTCAAGAAAGGGGTTCTTCAGATTTATGCTCAGAGCCACAGTCTACAGGTCAGTTCACATTTTAAAACATTTTCGGTAACAGGCTAAAGCACAGTAATGTGACCATTCTAGTTTTGAATGCAGTCCAATTTCGAAATTAATTTTTGGGTGTGGCAAGAGCGTAGAGATACTCGGTGGGTGGAGGCAGCATGGATGTCAATGGACCTTAATAAGGGGTTGATAATGCACCAGACTTACTCATGCTCACCTAATAATGGGGGAACCACCACCCTCCTGTGAAGCCTGCCACAATTCCCTAACTGTGAAACACATACTAACATCCATCCATCCATTATCTTCCGCTTTATCCTATATTAGGGTCTCCCATGCCCATCCAGGGGAGAACGTTTCGGGCGCTGGGCAGATACACCCAGGACAGGACGCCAATCTATCGCTGACTCACACTCTCACTCACACATACACACTCTATATGGGGCAATTTGGAGAACTCAATTGACTTGATCCATGTTTTTGGACTGTGGGAGGAAACCGGAGAACCCGGAGGAAACCCACGTGGACACGGGGAGAACATGGAAACTCCACCCAGATTAGGATTCGAACCGGGAATCCCTAGTGCTGAGAGGTGAACATGCTAACCACTAAGCCACCGTGCCGCCCTACATACTAACAGAATGTTTCAAATATATACAACATCAAAGCACTAAAAACCACTAATATCAAAAAAGCTTTGGCATATTAAAAGACCACTGAACCCTGAACCTCAAATATAGACAGTTAACTAAAGCCTAAATGCATAACTGCCCTGCCTCGTACATAACTGTGTATATGTGGCATTAAGCAAACAAACAAACCAACCTGTAGTAGGCTCCTTATATGATCGGTGTATTGCCTTTATATGCAGTGGCAGCACATAACATTTACATTTGTAACATTTGGTCATTTCGCAGACACTTTTACCCAAAGCGACTTACAAGGTGAACACAGGGTTAATCACAACATCCCTGGAGCAATGAGGGTTAAGGGTCTTGCTCAAGGACCCACATTGGTAACTTCAGTGGACCTGGGATTTGAACCCACAACCTTCAGATTGATAGCCCAACACCCTAATCACTGAGCTACCAAGCACATGCAGCATAAAGCTGGATTGCAGCCGACGGGAACATGGTGCGATGTTGAGATCCGCCGGCCAGCAGCTGTATTTAAATGTAACTTTATTGCAGGCTGTATAAAGCCCGTTCCTGTACTTTGAAAATCCTGTCTCTAGTCCTTATTTAGTCATATCAACATCATATTTCCTTCCACTTAATCCTCTACTAAGGTTGTGGAAAGTCGGGGGGGGGGGGGGTGTATTTCTCCATGTTTCAAATGTTAACTGCCAAACACAGGGCAGTTACACCCAGAACAGAGCGCCAATCCATCGCTGGGCTCACACAGACACACACCGAGACACACATACACTGGGTAATTTATAGCAGCCAATTCACATTAAATCCATGTTTTTGGAGTGTGGAAAGAAACCGGAGAACCTGAACAAACCAATGCAGACACAGGGAGAACATGGAAACACCCAGATCAGGATTCAAACCTGGATCCTTACTGCTGAGAGGCGAACGTGCTAACCACTACGCCACCTTGCCACCTCCAAATAAAAATAAAAATTTGTAATTTATACTTTTACTTAAATGCTTTGAACATTTAAAGTTTAAAGACTTTTTTAATTTTAAAGACTTATATATATATATATATATATATATATATATATATATATATATATATATATATATAATTTTTTTATTTATAAAATGTATATTTATTTCCTCCACTTATCATATACATATCAATACAGACTGTGGTCCATCTGTGTTCTTTGTTGTTGTTAGTCCCCTGTTGGTTCTCTGTTCTCTATTGGTCAGGATCATCACATAACAGGTATCATTTGGGTGGTGGCTTGTTTACTGTCAGTTCTGCAGTGACGCTGATGTGGTGAGGAGGTTTTAGTGCAGCAGTGCTGCTGTAGTTTCATTTAAACACCTCAGTGACACTGCTGGGATAGGAATAATGCACCAACCAAAAAATACCTGCTCTGTGGTGCTACTATTGGGGTTCTGACCATTAGAACAGAGTAAAGGGGACGTACACAGTATGTGCTGTAGGACTAAAGTCTGAAATTGTAGAACTACAAAGTCCATCTTTACAGAAAGTGGAACTGAGAACATGGACAATAAGTGGAGCAGAAAAAGAGGTGTTTCCAAACTTTTAACTGGAACTGTATAGGAGAAAATGTACTTTTTTTTCTTGGTGTGTAATATAGTTTTACTTGTTTGGGAGTTTAGTTCGGTTCTCCTCAGACGGTTCATCCGAGCATCCTGCAGATGTGTCTGTCTTACTCCATAACAGCCCGACTGGCTCCTCACTGGAACCGAGCTGGTCCGTATCTTATCGCAGGTACGTAGAAATAAACTGAACTTCTTAATTTACTTGACTTACCTTTTCTGAAGTAGAGTAAGCTTTTAATTAAATATGAATGGATGCTGATTTCAGCTTTGCACGTCTTTTAGACTGCAAATCAAATCTTTGAGAGCTGCTGACTTTTTGTTCTTTAATTGTCCTTGGTGTAAAATGTTGTCCTTCCAACTGTCAGTCAATGGTCTCTGTACTTCGGTTGCATGAAGCAGAGTGAAATAGCATCACTTTTATCAAAACACTTTGTAAAGATGCATTTAAAGGCAAATTAAAAAAAATACATATTTGTGACAACTTCCATGGAGTGAAGAGAGATGACAGACAGGGCTTAAACTCAGAAATCTTCACTTAACCAACTGAAAAACTCTTAACTTGTACCGCAAAATAAGGGAGAAGACAATTGGATGTTTTTTAGGTGTTTTTAACATTTAATACAAATTAATATTTCAAGTGTTTAGGATATTAATATTCCACTAAATGCAAGAGTTACAGCTGTCCTGCAGTGAGATTTAATAGCGTTCAAAGGCACATGTTCTCCTCTCAGCACTAGGGATTCCCGGTTCGAATCCCAATCTGGGTGGAGTTTCCATGTTCTCCACGTGTCCGCGTGGGTTTCCTCCCACAGTCCAAAAACATGGATCAAGGTCAACAGAATTCTCCAAAATGCCCCATATAGAGTGTGTTTATGTGGGTAAATGTGTGCCCAGCGATGGATTGGCACCCTGTCTTGGGTGTATCCGCCCAGCGCCCGAGATGTTCTCCCCTGGATGGGCATGGGGAACCCCCCCGCCACCCTAATATAGGATAAAGTGGAAGACGATGGATGGATGTATCTAAACACACCTCATTTTAAGACATCCGTAGATGCAGCACATACATAAATGTATTCGTAAACATTTTTAGATAGTGCTTGAAAATGGTCTGTTAGCGGTAAGCATGGCCTTGCCAAGGGTGTAAGCTGGGGCCCATTGTCTTTTCCTGTAGTGTGCTGTGAGAAGTGAAAAGAGACCTGTGTAGGGAGAGAGACGACTGTGTTCTCTTACCGCTGCTATACTGATGACACTCGGCTTCATTTGTCTTTTGCCCCTGACGACACCACATTCTCAAATCAGATATCCGCCTTCCTCATTGACATATCTGTTTGCATGAAGGCCCGTCATCACAGTTTTGACAAAAATAGAGCTTCTTATAATTCCAGCTAAACCCTCAGTCCATCATGACCTTCATCTGACCTTCCAAACTGATGGCTCCACAATCTCTCTGACCGACTCTGTCCGTTACCTCCATTGGCTCCCTGTAGCTGCTGCGTTTAGTACAAGACACTGACTCTGATCTACAGAACAATCTCTGGATCTGTCCCCTCTGACCTTCACTCTAGATTTCCAAAATACACTCCAACCCGTTCATTTCACTCTATTGATGAATGTCGCCTGTTGATTCAACCTCATGGTTGTTCTAATTCTCACTCTGTATCGTTCTCCACTGATCAATGAACCATCTTAGCATCAACAACAGAGACGAAACAACTGCAAACATTTCCACAAACACTATTTAAAAAAAAAAAGATAATTCATTCATTCATTATCTTCTGCTTTATCTGCGGTGTGGGGGTTCCCCAGGCCCATCCAGGGGAGAACGTTTCGGGCGCTGGGCAGATACACCCAGGACAGGGTGCCAATCTATCGCTGGACACACACTCACACACACACACACACACACACACACTCTATATGGGGCAATTTAGAGAATTCATTTGACTTGATCCATGTTTTTGGACTGTGGGAGAAAACCAGAGAACCCGGAGGAAACCCACACGTGGACACGGGGCTAACATGGAAACTCCACCCAGATTGGGATTCGAACCGGGAATCCCTAGTGCTGAGAGGAGAACATCCTAACCACTAAGCCACCGCAAGATAGGATAATGATTAGGTTTAATAATTCTACAGTGCAGCTAGTTTTCTTTAAATACTAACTTGTGTTCTCTCATTTGTAAATCACTTACTAAATGTAATATAATGTGTTGTTCCTGTGTTGGTGGCTGGTGCTGTGTTGTGTATTAAAAGCATAGAGTGTGTTTTATGGCAATAAAAGCTCTGTTCAAACACCACCCGCTACAACCATGGTTTTTATCACGGTTCTCTTAACTGGTAAAGTGCTGTGTCACAGTTACACTGAGACCAAAGTTCAATTGCAGCTCTGCTTTATGTACTGCATCGGTTTATCTGTGCCACACTGACCTCCCTTTATTACACTGTAAGTTACATTTGCTTTTATGAAGTGATGCTGTTTTAATCATTTAGTAAAAGTATTTAGGTTGACATTACCTCTTATTTGCTTGTATCTGTTTTTTCCTAAATGTTTAGCATACAAACTGAACATTACACACTTGGACAAACTTGCTCCATGGTAGATTTGCTGTGTTTGATTTTAGCCTTGTGGTGGAGGACATGTCAGTTTGAAACTGGCCATTGTTGACCTTGAGGTTTATTGAAGTGTTACCTTCCTCTCATGGTTGTCAAAACTTTGGAGCTCCTTCATCTCCTGCAACAAGAGACACCAGACTGTAATTATTTTGAGGTCTTTGTATGAAACGAATGCATTTTTATTGATTAACAAAATGCCTTATGGTTAAATATATTAAAGCTTGTGTATTTTTGTTTAGAGTTTTAGGCTCGTTATAATATAATAATGTTATAATATATAGAAGAAATTATAAAAAATGTTATCGTTTTGATATGTGAGGGGGTTTGAGGGAGACTCAAAGTGCCTTAAGTGCCTTCTTAAATCAAATATAATAAAATGGTTACAAAACAGTGGCGTCACGGTGGTTTAGTGGTTAGCATGTTCTCCTGTCAGCACTAGGGATTCCCGGTTCGAATCCCATCTGGGTGAAGTTTCCATGTTCTCCCCGTGTCTGCGTGGGTTTCCTCCCGGTTCTCCGGTTTCCACCCACAGTCCAAAAAAATGAATCAAGTCAATTGAGTTCTCCAAATTGCCCCATATAGTGTGTGTCTGTGTGAGTGAGTGTGTGCCCAACAACAGATTGGCGCACTGTCCTGGGTGTATCTGCCCAGCGCCCAAAAAGTTCTCCCCTGGATGTCAGAGGGAACCCACCCCCCGCGACCCTAGTAGAGGATTAAGCGGAAGATTTTGGATGGATGGATGGATGGATGGGTAACAAAACACTTTAATAAATAACAAGGTATAATTTATAAATGTCTTTATTTAAAACTAAATGATCAATAAACAGGTGTTCCGTGACGTCATCTAGTCCGGTTTTTAACGTGAACTTTGTCTCGCTTTTTATAATAATCTTTATTTCCATTAATGGTATGTGATTTAAAATGTTTTACCACGATCAAACGTTTTATCCCTTAATATGAATGTGAAGCGGTCAGGGGTGTGCATTATTGTTAATGATGTCACAACCGGACAAAGGATAAATTTGCGCCCTGTCCTGGGTGTATCTGCCCAGCGCCTGAAACATCCTTCCCTGGATGGGCATGTAGAACCCCCTCCCCACCACCACCACTCTAGTAGAGAATAAAGCGGAAGATAATGGATGGATTTTCACGCTAATAAAAAAAACAGACAAACCTTTAGACTATGTGATGTTTTAAATCATAGGATTACATAACCTTAAGTTGAATGAATAAGTAAAATTTTAGGATTAGTATGTGAAATTGTTCTCAGGCAGTGGAATGAAGGTGTAAGTGGATAATCTGTTGTGTCTAATGAACAGACATTATATATAATGTATGATCCTTACAACAGTTGTTAGTCGAGGTGCATAATGGCAGCCACGTCTATGGTATCTGTGGTATTGCTTTACACACTGTGTGTGGTATGTATGTGTACCCTGAGGGGCTTTTATTTTGCTTTCATTATCTTTATTTTAAGTTGCTCCTGTAATGCCCTACCATGCTATATGTTACAGAAGATTCCATGTATTTTACAACATAGGGGAAAAATCATGTTGTTTTAAACTATATTAATGCTATATTATTAAAAATTAACAAAATAATTAATTAACATGATTGTTGCATTTATGTTGTCTTTAGGACAGGACTTCCTGTCTGATGCTGGGAAACGCATTGCTGTTGGTAAGTAATAATTTTTATTTCAATATTTGCTAAATAAGGGTGGCACAGGGGCTTAGTGGTTAGCATGTTCTCCTCTCAGCGCTGGGGATACCCAGTTTGAATCGCAATCTGGGTGGAGTTTCCATGTTCTCCCCGTGTCACAAAATGTTACAAATCAGTCACAAACAGAGCTGCTTTGTTACTCTTAATAATACAGTTGATGTCATTCTGTCTGCAGTCATGGAGCTGAGTGTGAATGAAAAGGATCTGTGTATCAGTCTGGAGGCCAACACCATCAGACTTCCTCCTGCAACGGTAACAGCAACTCTAATGGACAAATATAATGGAATGGGATAAAACATCGGAGGTATAACAGTGTACATTTGAAGTTATTCCTACATTCATCAATCCATCCATTATCTTCTGCGTTCTCCCCATGCCCCTCCAGGGGAGAATGTTTCAGGCGCTGGGCAGAAACACCCAGGACAGGGTGCCAATCTATTGTTGGGCACACTCACTCACACAGACACACTCTACATGAGGGAATTTGGAAAACTCAACTGACCTTGATCCATGTTTTTGGACTGTGGGAGGAAACCGGAGAACCCGGAGGAAACCCACGCAGACACGGGGAGAACATGGAAACTCCACCAAGATGGGGATTCGAACCGGGAATCCCTAGTGCTGAGAGGAGAACATGCTAACCAGTAAACCACCGTGCCACCTAGCAAGAAATCTAATCGAGCAATTTTATTCATTCATTAATTTATTTATTATCTTCCGCTTCATCCTTTATTAGGGTTGCGGGGGGTGGGCGGACACACCCAGGACAGGAACTCAACAAAATTACTCACATAGACAATAATACAAACTCACTCTATATGGGGCAAATTAGAGCATTCCATTTACCTTGAATCCATGTTTTTGGACTGTGGGAGGAAAGCGGAGAACCTGGAGGAAACCCACGTGGACACGAGGAGAACGTGGAAACTCCACCCAGATTGGGATTTAAACCTGGATCCCCAGCGCTGAAAGTAGAACATGGTAATCACCAAGCCACCGTGCCGTCCTAATCGGTATTGTTTCTGTATTAATTATATGTTTAAAAATATATTGACTCGTTGAATAGTTATTATTGCGGCCTGTAATTAAGGTGAATGCAAATCCAAACACATGATGTGAGGTAAGAGGAAAGAAATACGATTTCAATAACTCCGATACTCCGATTCATGACCTTTGTCCTCAGTCACACCATATCTCAGGCAATTGGCACGAACTGCACGTAATGCTTTTCCACATTTAATTCTTATGTACGAGTCGCTTCCTATTTGTTTGTATCAGGACAGAGGCTCCCTCCAGTGTTAGAGGCACATACACTGTATTTACAGACTTGTCCGCCTTTCATTGTTCTGTACACATTTTATTGAAATGTAATCAACATGCCCAAAGCAAATTTAATTTATATGTACTATGGATTGCTACTACCTTTGTACTACATTGTGTTATACTTTGATTTTATACGATGTGGAGAAATGCTTACAAATTAATTTTTACAAATTAATCTGGTCGCATTCGCATTGAGCTTTTTGCAGCTTTTTGTTCTGTCTTGGGAAATATGTTGCTGAGCAACTGGGTACACGTTTATTATAAATAATTTATTGAAGGATAGACAGTATGGTCAGTATCACAGGATTAAATTATTAAATTGTATAATTTGTGGGCGGCACGGTGGCTTGGTGGTTAGCACGTTAATGTGTCAGCGCTGGGGATTCCCGGTTTAAATCCCAATCTGGGTGGAGTTTCCGTGTTCTCCCCGTGTCCATGTGGGTTTCCACCGGATTCTCCGGTTTCCTCCCACAGTCCAAAAACATTGATCAAGTCAATTGAATTCTCCAAATTGCCCCCTGTAGAGTGTGTGAGTGAGTGTGCGCCCAGTGATAGATTGGTGCCCTGTCCTGGGTCTGCCCAGCGCCCAAGACGTTCTCTTAATTGCAACTGTTGGTTGTAGTTACAACATGTTCCTGTCCCCACTGCAAACTTTCTCCACCTTGTATATCTTACCCCGGGCAACTTAATTTCCTTCTATTGCCCTAGGATGACACCTCCACCCAAAATTTCTTTCTATATGTAGTGTGTATATGTGTTAACATTATGGTAGCTGTGTGTGCTACACATGGTTCTCATTCCATGTACTACAGTCTTTAGTGATGGACTCGTGTCAGAGTACTTTATTGTAGTTTGGAATTTGTTAAGGCTAGGACACACACACACACACACACACACACACACACACACACACAACCACAGATCTATACTTAGGGTTTTTTTTTAGTAGCAGTTGGAAGGAAACCGAACAGGAAAAAAGCACTGGTCAAAATGACTGGAAAATGGTGGTTTAGTTGTTAGCATGTTCTCCTCTCAGCGCTAGGGATTCCCGGTTCAAATCCCACTCTGAGTAGAGTTTCCGTGTTCTCCCCGTGTCCATGTGCGTTTTCTCCGGGTTCTTCGGTTTCCTCCCACAGTCCAAAAACATGGATCATGGTCAATTGAATTCTCAAAATTGCCCCATATAGAGTGTGTGTGAGTGAATGTGTGCCCAGGGATGGATTGGCGCCCTGTCCTGGGTGCATTTGCCAAGCTCCCGAAACGTTCTCTCCTCGATGGGCATGGAGAACCCCCTCCCCCCCGTGACCCTAATAGAGGATAAAGCGGAAGATAATGGATAAATGGATATATCTGTAACAGCAACCTATAGATAGTTACTAAAACTAAATCAATGCACAGATTTCATCATCTTCCTCTTTATCCTCTACTGGGGTCGCAGAGGGGTTCCCCATGCCCATCCAGGGGAGAATGTTTTAGGTGCTGGGCAGATACACCCAGGACAGGACACCAAACCATCACTGGGCACACACTCACTCATTTACTCACAAACTCAGAAGCAAATTGCAGCAGCCAATTCACCTTAAATTGATATTTTTGGACTGTGGGAGAAAACCAGATAACCTGAAGAAAACCCACACAGACATGCAGAGAACATGAAAACATATTCAAACCTGGATCCCCAACGCTGAAAGGTGAACATGCTAAACACTACACTACTGTGCCGCTTCAACACAAAGATGTTATTGAATAATAGAAACTGGTGACGTGTCTCCGATCACTGATCTAGACTGTAGGGTTTATTGTATCTTTAAAGGTTATGAAAAAACAGCTTGGTTCTTGTCATTTATTGTTTTCAGCTGAAGGACTTTGACGTTCCCGCTCTTGTGATGGAAAATTTTTTAACTAACAAAGAAGCCGTTATTTACACTAAAACCCCAAATAACTGGTGCCACATATTGCCAAGGTGGGTATTCCGTTTGTAGTGTTGCATCTTCAGAATCATTTGTGATATTGTTAACCTCGTAGTTAAATGTGTTTGAATGCAGTATGAAGAAGGGCCAGGTCATCAGCATCAGTCATTCTTTACCACAGCAGTGTCCATTCAGGTCTTACACTGAGCTACAGGACCACTGGAATAGCATGGTAGGTACACCTGCAGCTTTTTAAATAGTCTGAATATACAAAGTTACTTTACCCTGTGTGTCCTCCACATGTAACACAGCTGTGCAGTAAAACACACACATATACACACACTGAGTAAAGTGAGAACATGTGCATGAGAACATGAGAACACCCTGGAGCGGTGGGCAGTCTTGTATGCGGACCCCACTAAGCAATTGGGGTTAGGTGTCTTGACCAAAGGCACTTGAATCATAGTACTTGGTGGGTCTGGGATTTAAACTGGGGACCTCCTCATCTCATTATTATCATCTTAATGCTCATCCAGGGGAGAACATTTTGGGAACTGGGCAGATAAACCCAGGATCTTCTGCTTTATCCTCTATTAGGGTCGCGGGGGGGTTCCCCATCCAGGGGAGAACCTTTCGGGCGCTGGGGAGATACACCCAGGACAGGGCGCCAATCTATCGCTGGGCAAACACTCACTCACCCAGACACACTCACACACACACTCTATATGGGGCAATTTGGAGAACTCAATTGACTTGATCCATGTTTTTGGACTGTGGGAGGAAACCGGAGAACCCGGAAGAAACCCACACAGACACGAGAAGAACATGGAAACTCCACCCAGATGGGGATTCGAACCGGGAATCCCTAGTGCTGAGAGGAGAACATGCCAATCACTAAACCACTGTGCTGCCCTTACAGTGTTAATCCATCGCTGGGTAACTCACTCACACAGACACACGCACTATATCAGGGTAAATTAAAACAGCCCATTCACCTTGAATCCATGTTTTTGGACATTCCCCATCTCCATGCCCATCCAATCCAAACCATTGCTGGGTACATACACACATACACAATATAGATGCAATTTAGATGGGGCATCCATATTTTTGGACTGTTGGAGGAAACTGGAGAACCCCAAGTAAACCCACTCTGGCACAGGAAGAACATGAGAGGAGAATGTACTGTAATAACTGAATGCATACATCATAATTAATAGTTACATGAACCGATGTCTTTGGGATTAATAAAGTTATATCTGAACTAATAACAACTTAGCTAAGGTTTAACAGTATATACTGCATGTGATTGTTCATTAAGCAAAACCAAAACGGATCGAGTTGTGTGGTGTATCTTCAGTCACTTCAAAGACAAGTTCAGTTCATGCATTCCATCACGAGGTCTCAGCATGCCACGTGTTTTCCATTCCCTGTGTTTTCACCTTTGACCTCACGTGTGTGGATATCTGCAGTCAGACTGATGAAAGCACGCTGAAACACACTGGAAGTCTCAAACCCTTTGTAGTACACAGCTTGCATGTGTTTGCTGTGTGTGTGTGTGTGTGTTTCATGTGTGATGTTTCCCTTTCTAGAGAATAGATTGAAATCTAACCTTTGATCACAAACAACCTGCTGCATGCTGGCAATGTCTCCCAACACAAAACAGTTGTAACTTGGAACGTCATGCAGTTCTGTTCATGCGCTCTGTTTAAATCTCTTTTGATATTTTATTCCAGTTAACTGTTTAGTTGCTGTTTTATATCTTTTCTTCTTCTTATTATTATTCTATTGATGTATCTGCTTCAACGGTTTGGAACTAGAACCACCAAACTTCGAATAGTAGGACCAAATTTCTTTAATGACCAAAATATTAGGTTCAAGCTTTTTAAAACTCAATCCCCAAATACCAAGCTGAAGTGACAGTGGCAAGAAAATCTCCCTCGTATTTGTTTTGTTTTATGAGGACCAAGATTCAGTGGGGAACACCCTCTTAGGGGGTAACATCCCACACCTTATTTTGTTAAACCATTGGAACACCATCCCACATCCCATATGGACATAATATTTACACCCCAACCACCTAGCAACTCCATAGCAACCATATACTTTTACAACTTTTAAAGTCTGTTATTTATGTTAGCGTTCTGCTTTTTGTTGCATGTTGGTTTATTATAGTTTTTGTAATAGTACTGTGGAATAAAGTAATGCTAAGTCTAATCAACTATTGTAGCTCTAAAATACAAAACATAAAACATTTTTTTGTAATTTACCATTTTGAATATATAATAACATATAATATTACTTTTAAAAAAATGTATGGTTTACAAATAATATGCTGTGGTGTATGGTTTATCCAGACAAAAACTTGCAGAACATTTAAAAATGGAATTGGTTTGAAAATAAGTCAAGAGGCCAAATGTGCTCCTGATTTTTTTCCCCCTTTTTTTTTAAACCTTTACACACTCTATATGGTGCAATTTGGAGAATTCAATTAACTTGCTCCATGTTTTTGGACTGTGGGAGGAAACCGGAGAACCCGGAGGAAACTTACGCTGACACGGGGAGAACATGGAAACTCCACCCAGCTGGGGATTCGAACCGGGAATCCCTAGCGCTGAGAGGAGAACATGCTAACCACTAAATCAGCGTGCCTCCTTGTTGATACAATACATTAAACATTAATTTAAATAATTATCCATGTTAGTAAAGGTGTCCTGCTTTCTAGAGACTGAAGCCTTAGTGTAATCCATGTAAGAAAAGCCAGCTATCCTGTTGCAACTCACTGCAAAATCACCTTTCTGACAGGAACTAAAACATGTCATGAGTATTTTGCTAAGAAATAAAAAAGATAAACATTTTCAAAGCGCATGTTTGAAGTTTTCATTTGAACTTTACCAGTTTGTCAAAGTTTATTCCTTTTTGATAGTTTAAACCCATTCCTTTTTTAATTGTATTCATTAGTATGGGTACCGGCTACCACAAGTGGATGAGGATGACCTTGTGTACTGCAGTGTGCATTTTAAACCACTGGGTGAGAAGCTTTTCACGTATCCTTCATTATTATCCTTTTTTTGTCTTTGTGTTTAATGGGTGTGATAGCTCAGTGGTTAGGATGTTGGGCTATCAATCTGAAGGTTATGGGTTGAAATCCCGGGTCCACCGACACTACAAACGTGGGTTCTAGAGCAAAACCCTTAACCCTCATTGCTCCAGGGTGCTGTATCTACTCTGTGTTCTGACCACAGCCAAGTTGTGATACTTCTAACTGGCTTTAGATAAAATAATCTGTTATATGTGAATGTGAATTTTTTAGAAAACACTTATTTCAGAATTAGAAAAGTTCAGAATTCTTCCTTGTTTTTTTTTTTAGTTGTACATTGGTGGCAACTAGTAAAACTGCTCATATGTATTTTTGCTTTTTCTTAAATTTTATGTTTTTTTTATTGTATTATACAATCTACATAACAATATTGAATAAAGTGTGTTATCTATCTCCTCCTCTTACCATATATATGTCCATATAGATGGACTTTGTATTTTTACAATTACAGACTGTAGTTCATCTGTTTTTGTTTTTTTTTTGTTTTTGTTTTTTTGTTTTGTTAGTCCCCTGTTGGTTCTCTGTTCTCTATTGGTCAGGAGCAACACAAAACAGGTATCATTTGGGTGGTGGATTGTTTATTGTCAGTTCTGCAATGACACTGATGAGGTGAGGGGGGGTTTTAGTGCAGCAGTGCTGCTGTAGTTTCATTTATACACCTCAGTAACACCTCAGTGACACTGTTGGGATAAGAATAATACACCGACCAAATAATACCTGCTCTGTGGGGGTACTATTGGGGTCGTGACCATTACAACAGAGTAAAGAGGACGTACACAGTATGAACTGTAGAACACAAACAGATGGACTACAGTCTGGAATTGTAGAACTACAAAGTGTATCTTTACAGAAAGTGGAACTGAGAACATGGACAATAAGTGGAGCAGAAATGAGGTATATCCAAACTTTTGTATTTGTATATACACACACACATATATATATATATATATATATATATATATATATATATATATATATATATATATATATATATATAAGCTTACATGATACAAAACACTTGCTTTTAATTTGAAATCCTGTTGCGACGTCGCACTTTCTCTTCTGTTAGTATCTTAACTCCATCTTCTCAGATATCCTCTGATTTGTATCCGTCTTGATCCAGTGCAGTGTTTTCCCAGAGTAAACCTGCAGGGGGCGCTTGGAGCCTTTTTATCAGACTTCAGACGGTTAATAGAGAATGTTTGCGGGTTTACTGCACGATTGAGCAGCGAACCCCGTTACCACACAAACAGTCTGAACAGAGCAAGAACACAGGTATGATCAGTGTTTATTGAAATGTAGAGTATCAGTTAAGTGTTTGTGTTTTAGATTCAGGTATTTCATTCTGTCCCAGGGCGGCATGGTGGCTTAGTGGTTAGCACATTTGGATGGAGTTTCCATGTTCTCCCTGTGTCCGTGTGGGTTTCCTCCGGGTTTTTTGGTTTCCTCCCAAAGTGTGTGTGTGTCTCTCTGTGTGTGTGTGTCTCTCTGTGTGTGTGTGTCTCTGTGTGTGTGTGTGTGTGTGTCTTTCTGTGTGTGTGTGTGTGTGTGTGTGTGTGTGTGTGTGTGTCTGTGTGTGTGTGTGTTTTTTTCTCTGTGTGTGTGTCTCTGTGTGTGTGTGTGTCTTTGTGTGTGTGTCTCTCTCTCTCTTTGTGTTTGTGTCTGTGTCTCTCTCTCTCTCTCTGTGTGTGTGTCTCTGTGTGTGTGTGTCTCTCTCTCTGTGTGTGTGTGTTTCGCTGTTTGTGTGTCGCTGTTTGTGTGTCTCTGTGTGTGTATATGTCGCTGTGTGTGTGTGTGTTGCTGTGTGTTTGTCACTGTGTGTGTGTGTGTGTGTGTGTTGCTGTGTGTTTGTCACTGTGTGTCGCTGTGTGTGTGTCGCTGTGTGTGTGTCGCTGTGTGTGTGTGCCTCTGTCGCTGTGTGTGTGTGCCTCTGTCGCTGTGTATGTGTGTCTGTCGCTGTGTGTCGCTGTGTGTGTCTTTCTCTATGTGTGTGTGTCTCTCTCTCTGTGTCTCTCTCTCTCTCTCTCTGTGTCTCTCTCTCTCTCTCTCTGTGTCTCTCTCTCTCTCTCTCTGTCTCTCTCTCTCTCTCTCTCTGTGTCTCTGTGTGTCTCTGTGTGTGAGTGTCTGTGTGTGAGTGTCTGTGCGTGTGTGTCTGTACACCCAGGACAGGTCGCCAATCTATCACTTACTCACACACACTCACTCACACAGACACACACGCATACACACTCTATATGGGGCAATTTGGAGAACTCAATTGACTTGATCCATGTTTTTGGACTGTGGGAGGAAACCGGAGAACCCGGAGGAAACCCACGCAGAAACGGGGAGAACATGGAAACTCCACCCAGATGGGGATTCGAACTGGGAATCCCTAGTGCTGAGAGGAGAACATGCTAACCACTAAACCACCGTGCCGCCCTAAACATCCATCCATCCATTATTCATTTATCAATTATCATTCTGCTTAATCCTCGATTAGGGTCGGGGGGGTATCCCCCACCCCTATCCCCCACCCCATCCCCATCCAGGGTAGAATGTTTCGGCCTCTGGGCAGATACACCCAGGACAGGGTACAAATCTATCGCTGGACACACTCACACATACATAAAAGCACACACACACACTATATAAGAGCAAGTTAGAGCAGCTAATTCAGCTTGAATTTATGTTTTTGCACAGTGGAAGGAAAATGGAGAACCTGGAGGAAACCCACACAGACACAGAAAGAACATGAAAACGTAGATCGGGATTTGATCCCTTGGTCCCCGTGTGGGTGTCCTCTCACAGTCTGCCTGAGTTTAGAGTTCTCAGTGTGGTTCAGGTCAGGATACTGTGGAAGAAACTTCAATGACTGTCAACCCTCTTTGATCTTTAGTCTTCATGTATTGTTGCCAGGTGTAAGGGTGTATTTTAAATCATTATCCCCCTTTGTGAAGAAGAAAGATTATATTTACTTTGAAGTGTGTTTTCACACGTGTGCTGAACAAAGCACACCAAATCAGTGCGCCATCTCATTACTGATGAAGTATTACAGTCCCACTATTTATCCACATTCCTGCTGGATAGACCAAACGTCTGGAGTTTAGGTTTAGCAGTTATCAGAAACCCAGTGCTCGAAAGCTGTATGAACCATTTGTACAAACTCCATCTTGAGTGTTTATATCCGAGTCTAACAATATGTACGGTCGCAGCGATAAAACAGGTTATCACTGTGGCCCCATGCTTTAGTGTTTCAGATTGTGAAGCAATCATTCCTGAGATGTATAAGAAGTTCAAATCCAAGTTCATGCAAATTATTTATACTATTATATTTAAACTATTATATATTAAATATATATTATACTATATATCCATCCATCCATTATCTTCCGCTTTATCCTCTACTAGGGTCACGGGTGGGGGGTTCCCCCATGCCCATCCAGGAGAGTGCTGGAAAGATACACCCAGGACACTCTATATGGGGCAATTTGGAGAATTCAATTGACTTTATCCATGTTTTTGGACTGTGGGAGGAAACCGGAGAACCCGGAGGAAACCCATGGGGAGAACATGGAAACTCCACCCAGATTGAGATTCGAACCGGGAATCCCTAGTGCTGAGAGGTGAATGTCCTAACCACTAAGCCACCGTGCCACCCTACACACACACACACACACACACACACACACACACATATATATATATATATATATATATATATATATATATATATATATATATATATATACTGTGTGTGTGTATATATATATATATATATATATATATATGTGTGTGTATATATATATATATATATATATATATATATATATATATATATATATATATATATATATATATGTATAGACTTAGTACTGAATGTCTTGTTTCAGTAAATGTCATCTATACATCCTTTAAGAAGGAGAAAGTTAATGCAAAAGTTTTTTTTCATAGTTCAGCATAAATGTGTCCTTGCAGCAAGATCTATAATGACATGGTTTGCTGAGTTTTGTAAGGTCTACAAAGCCGTGACTCTCAGTGAAAACCTTCAGGACGTCTTGGAAAGTTGCTTGTGTGCAGTGTCTGAGCTCCCACCTTTTTTTTCTCAAAAACTATACTATTTTGTAGAAACCCTTTATGTAAACTGTCGTAGGTGTTATGGTTTAGCATAATGGCAGTAAGGGTTTGGTTCATTTGCATGTGCATGCAGAGAAAAGTCTTTCAATCCTACGTGTTCACCCTCTGCTGTATAATAAAACCCAACAGCATCTTTTCTTCCCCGTTCCTGTGAATAATGCAAGGTGACCGTATAAAAAGTGCAGAAAAAGTCAGACTTTCCAGGCTGAGTAGTAACTGACCTAACATTAGGTCATTTCCTTCGGATTAGGTTCCAGTCCACAGATGGAAGAAGAAGCTGTCTGCCAGGCGGATAGGTTTTATTTATGCTGCATGGCCCTGACTCACTTTAGTTTTTGTCTGAGGATGACAAATGAAATGGAGAGGGAAAGGAAAATCAATTTGTTTCAGGGTTAGGACTACGGCTTAACCCACCTGGGAAATTATGAGCCACCTTGTATAGATTATGACTTGTACAAACGATGCACATGACCAGTAATCAGGACCATATAGAATCAGGATCCTGTTCAAACCCGCTTGAGTCAGCTGCTGTAATAAATGCTTAAGCAGATGTACGCTGTAGTTGGGCGGCATGGTGGCTTAGTGGTTAACATGTCCGCCTCTTAGCACTGGGGATCCAGGATCGAATCCCAATCTGGGCTGAGTTTCCATGTTCTCCCCGTCCGGACAGGGCGCCAATCTATCACTGGGGACACACTCACTCACACAGACAGACTCTATATGGGGCAATTTGGAGAATTCAATTGACTTGATCCATGTTTTTGGACTGTGGGAGGAAACCCACGCGGACACGCAGAGAACTTGGAAACTCCACCCAGATTGGGATTCAAACCGGGAATCCCTAGTGCTGAGAGGAGAACATGCTAACCACTAAGCCACCGTGCCGCCCTGTGTGTGTGTGTATATATATATATATATATATATATATATATATATAAATATATAAGAAGTTAATTGATCGGCACGTTAGTAATAATTTGATGCTTTTTGTACTGTTGTAAACAGGTGCGTGTTGGGTACAATACGTTATATATACATGCATATATATATATATATATATATATATATATATATATATATATATATATATATATATATATATATATATATATATATATATGTGAACATGTGAATATATAGGTGAACAGTGCAGAGAAAGCAGGCAGATAAAGCACTGCTGCAGATACATTTAGTAAATAAGGTCATATTTATGAAGCTGTCAGCTCATTGTGACTTCCTTTATATTCATGTTCATGTTTTTTGCCTCCTTTTTAGGACTCTGGGGCCCCACCTGCTAACTTGACCACTAAAAGCTCCAGCAGGCTTGTGTTGACCCAGCTTCAAAATGTCCCCGATCCCCCAGAGAGTGGGCCTCTTTCTCACTTAGCTGTTTTTCCATGGCCCCTCAGTCAGCCTTTAAAACAGACGGGCATCAGCAATGCAGCTGTGAGCCGAAGACCTGCTGATCATCCAATCCTCAGCTCTGTTTCACACGCCTCTCAATGCCCTGGCAGTGGCACGTACAGAGTTCCTTCATTTATAACCCCCTCACCATCTCCGTCCTCTGCTGCCCCGCAGTCGACTTCACATGGCGGCACTCGGCCTGCACCCAAGCTTGTTCGAATTCCCAATTTCAAGAACAAATCACTCAGCTGCCACGTCAGTGTCGCCGAGATCTTGGCTGAGAAGAAGCAAGCAGAAGAACAGCGTCAGGTGTCTTCTGGAGGGGCAATTAAAAGACCGTATTCACCATTGCCTTTTGTCTCGCACCTTTCATCCCATTCCATCGATCCTCCACGAACCCGCAGAGTGTCTTTGCCTTTCTTCAAAGGTGAAAAGAGAGAGCGCAGTGTCTGTCCTACAACAAGAGTGAAAAAAACAGTCTGTCAGAACGAGACTGCAACAGAGGCTGAGCTACCACTCCAGACACGGGTAAGAAAATCACCACAGGAAAAACGACCTACAGTGTACTCACCTTACAATAAACAAACTCATTGTATGAATTAATAATGCCTGTGTGCAGAAGAACAGACACATTTGCTTGTGCTGCAATAAATCAGAACTTTATTGCTGCTATAATTTAATCCATTCTTACGATGGTAGCTATGTGGCCAACATGGCAGATGGGTTTTATTATATTATAGTTAATTAAACAGTGCCGTGGATAATGGGCAGACAAAACTTCCATCCATCAATCCATTATATTCCGCTTCATCCTCTACTAGGGTTTCAAGGGTGTTCCCCATTCCCATCCATGTTCCCTTTTGGCCATTCATGGTTTCGGGCGCTGGGCAGATACACCCAGGACAGGGCACACACTCACTCACACAGACACACTCTATATGGGGCAATTTGGAGAACTCAGTTGACCTTGACCCTCGTTTTTGGACTGTGAGAGGAAACCGGAGAACCCGGAGGAAACCCACGCAGACATGGGGAGAACATGGAAACTCCACCCAGATTGGGATTTGAACCGGGAATCCCTAGAGCTGAGAGGTGAACGTGCTAACCACTAAACCACACTGCCACCCATAATAATAATAATTATAATAATCATCATCCATCCATCCATTATCTTCTGCTTTATCCTCTATTAGGGTCGTGGGGGGGTTCCCCATGCCCATCCAGGGAAGAGCGTTTCGGGCGCTGGGCCCACACTCACTCAGACAGACACACGCACAGATACACTCTATATGGGGCAATTTGGAGACCTTAATGGACTTGATCCATGTTTTTGGACTGTGGGAGGAAACCCACGCGAACACTGGGAGAATTATTATTATTAATGATATAACAGCTTTTCATTTTCCTTTTGTTCAAATCAGGTTAGAATACTTTATAACCAGTGGTTTTATGAAAATCGCTCAACTCGTGTTCATTAAATTGGACTGGTGTATAAACATCTAATGTTTACAAATTGTAAGCACTGCATTAAACACTGTCTTGCAGGAGAATGTGTTTGGTTCACACCCAAAGAAACCCAAAGTCAGCGTTCAGCATGTGGACATAGTGAACTACGCAAGGCACAATCAGGTAATCCATCAGGTTCATCCTGCCCGGCTCTCGGTCATGTGTTGCTTCTACAGTTGTACCGAGCTACAAACAGCCACTGAATCTGAGTGTTTAGTGTTATGAGTACATACTGCATGTTTCAGATTGTGTCTCTATAAATGGTGTTTTTGAAATGTGGTGTATTTTGGAGTCTGTAGAACAAATTATTTGGATTTACATTAATCTCAATTGAAACAGTTGCCTCAGTTTTCACTGAATTTGTTTGTAGCAGCCTGACTTTCATTCAGTCCAATTTATTAATGCAATTATTTAATTAGTCATTTTTTTGGCTCGGTGATGCTTGCTTTGTCATGATTGTTGGTACTACATGGGTGCATTAAGTACTCTAATAAATTTGGTATTCGATATTAATGCTAAACAGACTCAGAATGGTGCAGTGGATATTGTTTTTCTTCTGTTGTTGCGTTCATATTTCACATTACAATAACATTTGGTCATTTAGGAGACGCTTTTATTCAAAGTGACTTACAAATACCCCAACTTGGGTTGGTACCTGGATTAAGGGTCTTGCTCAAGGACCCACACTGGTAACTTCAGTGGACTGGGGATTTGAACCCACAAGCTTTTGATTGATAGCTCAACACCCAAACCACTGAGCTACCTCACATTTGAATTCTTCCAGCAGGAGCACTGTGGATTATGACACCTAATGCACTGCACTGTGTTCATTTCTACCCTACTTTTACCTGTAAATTTGTCATTTGCACTGTGTTTTATTTTAGATCTTAGATATTGTTTTACCTTCATCACATGCCAGGACACAATACAGACCATAGACATAACAGGAATGGGCTTTAATTACAAAACTGCATTACATGCACAGTGCCAGCTCATATACGCAGCATAATAACAATTAACTGAACCTCCGGCGGGTGTCATAATTACCTTTGATTACTGCCTTTTGCCACAACCTTATTTTAATATATGCATTACCTTACCCAAGTAGCACATTACCCTCTCATACAAGACCAGTTTTGGAACCTGGACAGCTACACGTACACTCAAATTAGTTAGTTCATCGTCTGCATCACCGTTCTTATATTGCAGATGAAAGGTTCCACTGTGTCTGTGCAAAGTAACGATTCGGGCTGCGTTGGCCGTTAATGTTCTTTGTCAGAAGTCCAGAGTTTGTTATTATGATCTTCAATCTGCATGAATTAACTCCCTCATTAGGAGAAGAGAACGCCTGTGTGTAGAGGGAACTGATGTGATTTAGTGTCCATTAGTCTCTTGGACATGCAGCTCGTAAACCAAATGAATTGTCTGTGTCTGTAAATTAAAATCCATTACGATCTTGGCATGTGTTCATGACCTGGATTAGATGTCATTAAGAGGGATGACTGGCCAATACATCATTTTGAGGGTGAGGGCTGGAGGAGGTCCATGCACATGAGAAGTGTACGAAACCTCCTTTACACTGGTTATGCTTACCTGACATTAGTAATGTATTCAAGCTGTGTGTGTGTGTGTGTGTGTGTGTGTGTGTATATATATATATATATATATATATATATATATATATATATATATATATATATATATGTGCTCACATCATTGAGTGTGTGTATATATGTGCCCTAGAAGCCCAGTGCACAGCGTCCAGGGAACAATATGGGGTTAGTTCCCTTGAATCGAACCGGGTACTTCCAGGTCGCAGGGCTGATTCTTTAACCACAAGACTATGACTGCCCCAGATATGTTATTATATTATGTTATCACTCTCTTTTTTTTCATTCATTCATTCATTATCTCCCACTTATCCTCTATCAGGGCCGCGGTGGGGTTCCCCATGCCCATCCAGGGGAGAACGTCTCGGGCGCTGGGCAGATAGACCCAGGACAGGGCGCCAACCTATCGCTGGGCACACACTCGCAACACACAGACATGCACACATACACACTCTCTATGGGGCAATTTGAAAAACTCAATTGACTTGATCCATGTTTTTGGACTGTGGGAGGAAACCCACGCGGACACAGGGAGAACATGGAAAATTCCACCCAGATGGGGATTCGAACTGGAAATCCCTAGTGCTGAGAGGAGAACATGCCAACCACTAAGCCACCGTGCCGCTGTTATCACTCATTAAATACTTAATTAAAATTTGATTCAAGGCGGCATAGTGGCGTAGTGGCACGTCTGTGAAGATCCAGGTTTGAATCCCAATCTGGGTGTTTCCATGTGGTCTGCAGACTGCATGTTCTTCAGTCTCCTCCCACAGTCCAAAAAACACAAATTCAAGGTAAATTGCCCCTATATAATAGTGTGCATCTGTGTGAGTTATTTTAAGCAGAAGATAATGAAATGAGAAGATTTGATTTAAATGATTAAGAAATGTCTACAGTGTAGCTGGTTTTCTCCATAACTACTGACTTGTGGGGTTCTCATTTGTAAGTCACTTTGGATAAAATCATTTGCTAAATGATATAAATGTAAATGTTATTTTGCCCAGTCCACTGTTTATTGAATTAAAAATTAATGTTAATTATAAAATCCATGGCTCTTGTTTTTCAGCAATGACTAATTCTTATAGCCAATAAAATATCAGTCATCTGAAAAGCACTAGCATCAAAATTAAATTGTTAACAGCCTGTGATTGTATTCAAAATCAATATTGGTTTGACTTCACCATTTTGTATTCAGGGCTCAAGTTATACTGGAAGCTTTAAGGTCCCAGAATAAAGGGGGGGGGGGGGGGGGGGGGGGGGGGGGGGGGGGGGGGGGGGGGGGGGGGGGGGGGGGGGGGGGGGGGGGGGGGGGGGGGGGGGGGGGGGGGGGGGGGGATATATATATATATATATATATATATATATATATATATATATATATATATATATATAGGCAGCACAGTGGCTTAGTGGTTAGCACATTCTCCTCTCAGCACTAGGGATTCCTGGTTCGAATCCCCATCTGAGTGGAGTTTCCATGTTCTTCCATGTGTTCGGATAAAATGCTGCAAAAAGACTAAATGTAAATATAATTTTAGCTTAATGAATACATTTTAAAAAATATTTAGTTTGTTACTTTCAGTGATGTTCATGTGTGTGGACTGTAACCTGAGGGTTTATATTTTTTTTATTTCAGCTGTCAAAGGTCACCATGGCTACTCTGCAGGCCTGGCTGAAAGGTCAAAATGTCGGCATCCGTTCAAAGGATAAGAAGGAGGACTTAATGTTAAAGGTTATGCAGCATGTGAATGAGCCGTGAGGCGGATCGTCGCCAGTCAGGCTGCTCCTGTGGGTTTAGAGTTCCCTTTTCAGGTAATCCATACTGGAGCAGAATCCCATATGATTGTAACACACTGAGCAAGGATTTATATAAAAGTGTTTCATTTCTCTCAGATGTTTCGCATAATTTGGGTTTTGAATGGGTTGCCAGATATTCAATACAAACTTTAGAATTTTAGAATGTTAGAATGAAGTTTAACATACTGGTTATAAATTAATAACTTATTTAATATGGATGTCCTGATCCAATATGATTGTGTATGGTTCCATGGATTGATTATCATCTACAAATTATTATTGAATCAATTATTATTTATCAGTATTTTAGCTTTGTGTTCTGTGAGCAGGTGATATTAATTCATAGCTTAATAGCACTTACTTAAATCTGTGGCAGCAATACATTTGACTGGGATATTTCTTGCTAGTTGTAACTTTTTTAAAGCTGTTTAATGTCTGTTTTATTCATTTTTAATAGTTAAATTATTAACATTGTGCTAAGTTCATTAATCAATCACACTGCTCCAAAGGTTTAACTGTTAGTGAAAATATGTAAATACTGCTGTATTAGAAATGTAAATGTTAGATTTACACATTTGAAAGAAAAAAACTGTAATACAGATGAGTTTTTCAAACTACTGTAAATCTTTGTGGTTTGCTTTTTTTTTATTTTACATTCCCCCGACTTTAAATCTGTTTAGTTTATTGTACTGTATTTTGTAATGCTTTAAAAATTCCGAGCCCCACTGGCTCACAGAGAATTTCAGATGAGAGTTCATGTTGCACGCTGCAGCTTTCCAGATCTGTTTAATGTAAGTTTGAAAAAAGGGCGCTGTGTTGGAAACTCACTGAGTCTAATGACACACATGAAGACAGCGAGCCCGGAGCCAGAGGATTTTCACTGAAATGGAAATTGGCTTTTGCCACTTTGAAATATAATGAAGAGAGGATTCTGAAAGACTCTGCGTTTTCTGTTTAAACTCCATACTTCTAACTGGTACAAATCTGATTCACAGAGCTGAGCTGATTCACAAGCTGAGTGTTGTATGTATTTTACAGTTTATGTTCAACGTCAGGCACGGGCACTGACATGTTTGAGGGCAGGTGCTCAAGCCATCAAAAGGGCAGTGATTTGCCAAAATTATTTAAAAAATTACACAGTCGAATCTCATCTCATGTCATTATCAACCGCTTAAACCTCTGCTAGGGTCATAGAGGGGTTTTCCATGCCCACCCAGAGGAGAACGTTTCGGGCGCTGGGTAGATACACCCACTACAGGGCGCCAATCTATAGCTGGGCACACACTCACTCACACAGACAGACTCCATTACATTTAGTCATTTAGCATATGCTTTTATCCAAAGAGACTTGCCAATGATGATAACACAAGTCAGTATTTAAGGAGAAACTAGCTGCAGAATCAAACCTGATTACATTATCTGATCAGGCTTCTAGATTTGCATTTTTTATATCAAGTGTTGGTAAAAGAGGTTTTGAGTTGTTTCTTGAAGATACTAAGTGATGGACAGAGTTGGAAAGATGGTTCCACCATTAAGCAGTATATAACAATACAGAGTGAGAATTTGAACCACAGTAAGGTTAAAGCACCAGGCGACTTTTATCACTAGAGCAAAGCGAACGAGTTGGAGTGTATTTTGGAAATATAGAGTGACGGTAAGAGGTGGCAGATTAAACTGTAGGTCGGTGTCAGTGCTTTGTACTATATGCAAGCAGCTAATCAAGCTGTTACAGGGAGTCAATGGAGAGAAGCTGGAGCCCAACATATAGGGTCAATTGAGATAGGGGCAATTTAGAAAAGCCAACCCAGATAACCCAGAGAAAAGCAACGTGTTAACCATTACTCTACACAGTAGAAGATTATCTGTATGTATTTTATTTTGGTTTTTGTTTACACAATCAATATACATTTAATCAGTTCATTTATCCATATTAAATATCTAAAGTTCCCTTTGAGATCAATAAAACATCAATCTAATCACTTTTTAATAACCAAACAATATATTAAATACTTCCATCCATCCATTATCTTCCCCTTCATCCTCTACTAGGGTCGCGGTGGGGTTCCTCATGCCCATCCAGGGGAGAACGTCCTGGGCACTGGGCAGATACACCCAGGACAGGGTGCCAATCTATCGCTGGGCACACACTCACAAACACAGACACACACTATATGGGGCAATTTGGAGAACTCAGTTGACTTGATCCATGTTTTTGGATTGTGGGAGGAAACCGGAGAACCCGGAGGAAACCCATGCGGACACGGAGAGAACATGGAAACTCCACCCAGATTGGGATTCGAACCGGGAATCCCTAGTGCTGAGAGGAGAACATGCTAACCACTAAGCCACCGTGCCGCCCCTATTAAATACTTATATATTAAATAAAAGAGAGACCTTTTACATGAACGCAAATAAATAATAAATAGATCAAAGTTCGTCATAGATGGCAAAGAGGGAAATTTTTATTTTAATTGTTGAAAATCAAGAAAGAAATTAAGCTTCAGCGGAAAGAGGATTTATCTCCTTTAGGGCGAAAGGGCTGGTGCTCGAGCACCACTAGGGGTCTGTCTGTGCACGTGGCTGTTCAACATCACCAGCTTTTTCTTTGTGTTTTATTTGTAACATACAGCATACGTTTTGGACAACAACCTCTAAATGATTGAACAGTTTTTGTATTTCGGACTCCTTTTCATAAGCTTTATTTATGTGATGGTTGTGACCACAAACTAAGGTACTGAGGCTGAAGCTATTCAAGTTTATTCCTCAGTCCAACAATATAAAGTTGTGTACAGTATATTGTGGAACCAAACAACGTTCTCCAGGAACTGGAGGTGCTACCCAGAACAGCAACTACACATCTCAACATAAAGTGCACGTGTTCAAATAGTTTGTGCAAAACAAGAATTAGAATAAATACTATATCTAAATAGAAGGCAATATACAGGACAATAAACATTTATGTAATTGGCCAAAACATTGCAACAGACTATATACAGACAATTGTGGTTTTGTATTTTATTATTTGTGTTTTATTTGTGATATAAGGTGTCAAAGGCGCAAAAAAATAACATTTTATTATTATTATGATGTACAGGGCAATAAACAGTAAATATTCAAGTAAATTTAAGGATTTAATTTGTCATTTCCTTAATATGTGGTACATGAAATGTAAACAAAATTCCATTGTTTCATGGACCAAGTTTACCCTAAGTGGTAAAATTTTAAAATGTAAATATTATGTTAGGAAAATGAATAAATAAATATAGCAGCATGTAATAAAAATCTATCCATCCATCCATCCATTATCTACCGCTTTATCCTCTACTAGCGCCGTGGGGGGTTCCCCATGTCCATCCAGGGGAGAACATCTCGGGTGCTGGGCAGATACACCCAGGACAGGGCGCCAATCAATCACTGGGCACACACTCACTCACACAAACACCCTCACACACATACACACTCTATATGGGGCAATTTGGAGAATTCAGTTGACCTTGATCCATGTTTTTGGACTGTGGGAGGAAACCGGAGAACCCAGAGGAAACCCACACGGACACAGGGAGAACATGGAAACTCCACCCAGATTGAGATTCAAAGTGGGAATCCCTAGCGCTGAGAGGAGAACATCCTAACCACTAAGCCACCGTGCCACGTACAATAAAAATTTCAATATAAAAAATATAATAGCAATAGAATATAAAAATAAAATATAAAATATAACAGCTGCAGAAATGTCTGTTGAGAAAGTGTTGTAGTGTCGCAGGGTTTATGTAGACTGTCTTGTTTTAGGGAATGGGAGGAAATGGAAGGGAACAGTGCCGGTGGCCCACTGGTGGTGTGATTTACAATGTGCATAAATATGTCCACCATGAATATGAATGTAAAAACATTGTGTTTCCAGCAGCAATTATAAAAGGCATGCAATGTTGGCAGCAATTTTGTCCATCATTGAAATCAGAGGTGAGAGTGAGTTTAGATTGTAATTGTTCAAACCTGATTCTGATTCACAACAACAATGCCGTTTCAGATCCCTGGTAAATGGAAGGTTTAGATTTAAGGAATGTCAGTATGTTAAGTTTAGAAACTTTTATTATAAAAAATCTTGGTCATTTTTGGTGACAGAATCATCTTTTAATAAGCTTTACTGTCTGAAAACCATCCATCCATTATGTTCCACTTTATCCTCTATGCGGGTCGCGGGGGGGGGGGGGTTCCCCATGCCCATGCCCATGCCCATCCAGGGGAAAACGTTTCGGGTGCTGGGCAGATACACCCCGGACAGAGCGCCAATCTATCACTGTGCACACACTTGCACACAAACACACTCTACATGGGGCAATTTGAAGAATTCAATTGACTTGATCCACGTTTTTAGACTGTGGGAGGAGGAAGAAAACCCAGGAGGACACGGGGAGAACATGGAAACTCCACCCAGATTGGGATCCGAACCCGGGAATCCCTAGCGCTGAGAGGCGAACATGCTAACCACTAAGCCACCGTGCCGCCGCCTAAAAACTAAAACCAGTAAAACAAACATTTGTAAAAATTTCAGTATTAATCATAACATAGTCATAACTTCTCTACCGCTTTATTATTTCATTTTCACATGTTTGTTATATAAAAGTGAACCTTCATGTTGCAATCTGACTGAGGAAGAATAAGAGGTGTTTATACTGCCACCAAACTGTCGACAACTGCAGACAGGATGCAATTATAATGACAGCCACAGAAAAAAAACAATATCCTCACACCTGCAAGAGTTCTAAAGCTTTATTTCTCTACACATGAATCATGTTTTCACATATTACTACCACAGTTTCAAGAGAATACAACATTGCACTGAACAACCATTTATAAAAGGACATTTATGAATGCTTTTTGTGTTCTTAAATTATACCTTTAAAGAAATCTTTGCACGAGCAACTCGCTGTGTATCGTCAGCCACAGGAGTCAGATTCCTGAAGGGTTTTTCTTTTTTCTTCATAGCAGAATATTTAATTTTTTTTACAAATAACCTAACTGTGTCTTTACCATGTGGGAATTAGACTTGGCTTTTTGTTACCTTCCTCTACTGTTAATTCAGTAAATGTGCCACAAAACTGCATTTATAAATATTCAAAGCATCGACAAAGAGTGAACCAAATAAGAGACAGTTGTTTAAATGACAAAAACCTCTGCATAATGTAAAAGGTGCTCAGGTATTTCATTATTTATTCTGTATGTATCCATCTATTTACATAAAGTATGTAGAGAAACAGAACTAAAAAAGTCTATTTATATGATCAGAGGACACTGCAAAAACTGATGGAGTGTAGAACTGAGTATGTGTGTGTATATATATATATCCATCCATCGATTAGCTTCCTCTTTGTCCTCTATTAAGGTCGTTTGGGGGGAGAACGTTTCGGGCGCTGGGCAAATACACTCAGAACAGGGTGCCAATCTATCACTATATATATATATATATACTGTATATATATATATATATATATATATATATATATATATATATATATATATATATATATATACACATATATATTAGTATACACACATACACACACAGGGCAGCACGGTGGCTTAGTGGTTAGCATGTTCTCCTCTCAGCACTAGGGATTCCCGGTTCAAATCCCAATCTGGGTGGAGTTTCCATGTTCTCCCCGTGTCCGCGTGGGTTTCCTCCGGGTTCTCCGGTTTCCTCCCACAGTCCAAAAACATGGATCAAGGTCAATTGAATTCTCCAAATTGCCCCGTATACAGTGTGTGTGTGTGTGAGTGAGTGTGTCCCCAGTGATAGATTGGCGCCCTGTCCTTGGTGTATCTACCCAGCGCCCGAGACGTTCTCCACTGGATGGGCATGGGGAACCCCCCCCGCGACCCTAATAGAGGATAAAGCGGAAGATAATGGATGGATGGGTATGAGAGGGCATGCATTTTATAGACTGTAAATCAGGGGAAATGTGTTGCTAGGCACAACACGTAGCAAAGGAGTAGTGTGTGTTCATTGTTACAAACACACTTTATTAAGAAAACAAGGTTTAAAAGCATAAACATCAATAAACTAGTCTTCTGCTCTAATCTAGTCCATTTTTTAAAGTGATGGCTGATTGGCTATTGACAGGTTTCCGCTTTCTCTAACAATCAAACCAAATTAGAGAATGCAGTTTATAAAAAACATTCGAAAAGAATGTATTGTTTATCACGCATTGATATGAATGTGAAGGTGTGTGTTATTGTGATTAATGTCACGGCTTGACAAATTGCTCAGCCAATCAGATTTAAGGACAGGAACTACTTGTTTTTATCATACTCTTTAAGACACTGATTCCATTTTCAACTTTTTTAAACTGTACTTTCACATGTTTATAATTGTAATTAATGAAGTAGTGGATACACACTTAAGACAGAAGTTGAAATATGTACTTAACATTACATGAAATGCTAATATTCCATGACAAATAATGATCTGTACTATATTAATCAGCTTTTTGGTGCTGGAACCTAAACCTTATCCACCTTCAGTATGTCATCTTTGAAACGAGGGTAAAAAGAAAGGGGTCATTGTTCTTTAAAGCACCCAAAGGCCATTATGAGAACTCGCCTACCTGCTTTTTCTGAGTGATGGTTCTTCAGAATTGCATTTTGAACGGCATTCCCTAAAGGCTGCACTTACACATTCTTCCATCTTTAAACATGCTGAATCATGCTCTAGCTTATGAGTTCAGACCTTTAGGCCAGAGTTTATTTCAGCTCTGACCTGTCAAAGACATCCCACTACTTTCAGTATAATAACTGAGCCATTATTGTTTATGACTCATATGTGTTAAAAGACTAGTTATATGCAAAGTGGGTGTTTCTGGTTTGAGCATGCAGTGTATTAAATATCCAGCAAGGGTTTTTACACCACAAAGCAAAGTAAGTATGTTTTGTCGGGCTGCTGGGGAGGGTTTGTGACTTTAAAGGACATATAATCATTTGAAAGTACATTTTACAAGGATGGAAAACCCTGATGGGGAAGCGTGTATATGGAATTGAATAGAAGCTTGAGATAGGAATAAGGTTATTGACTCGTAAACAATAAAGCTAAAGCTATAGTAAGTGTAATGCTGGATAGTGATTTGGTGCTTGTGAGCAGATAACTTAGAAAGTTATGTATTTAACAGAAAATGATTGCAAACACTTACATTTAAATTTACATTTAGTCATTTATCAGATGCTTTTAGCCAAAGCATCTTACAAATAAGAGGACAACAAATGTGTTGTAATAGAAAAAACAGCTACACTGTAGAATTATCAAACCTGATCAGTATCCAATCTGGCTTTTCATTTTTATTATTATTTTTTTTCAACTTTTGTGGAAGAGTTGATGCTAAGTGACTCCACCTTACAGACAGGGTTGGGACAGTTTCTCATAATCCCAGCTAAACCCACAATCCATCATGACCTGACCTTCCAAATTTACGGCTCCACAATCTCTCCAACCGATTCGGTGCATAAACTTGGTTTCACAATTGACTCCCACCTTAAACTCTCTGATGATGTTATCAAAACCACCCGTTCCTGCAGATTCCTTCTTTACAACATGAGGAAGATCAGACTTTTCTTGACTGAACATGCTACTCAGCTGTTAGTTCAAGCCCTCATCCTACCCCTGCTTCATTATTGTAACGCGTTACTTGCCGGTTGCACAATCAGACCTCTACAAGTAATTCAAAACTCTGCAGCCTGACTTGTATTCAACCAGCTCAAGAAAACTTATGTAACTCCACTACTCCTCACTTTCCATTGGCTCCCTGTAGCTGCTGCATTCAGTACAAGACACTGACTCTGACCTACAGGACAATCTCTGGATCTGCCCCTCTAACCTTCACTCTATCTTTTCAAAATGCACTCCAGCTCGCTCCAGTGATGATTGCCGCCTGGTGGAACTATCTTCCCAACTCTGTCCGTAAGGCAGTCACTAGGCATTTTTAAGAAACTACTAAAAACTCATCTTTTTAACAAAACCCTGTTGTAAAAAAAAAAAAAAAAAAAGGGAAGGGGGGGAGGCTGCAGCATCATATAACAATCAGGTTTGATCATTTTACAGTGTAGCTGGTTTTCTCCATAACTACTGACTTGTGATGTTCTCATTTGTAGGTCGCTTTGGATAAAAGCATCTGCTAAATGTAAATGTAAGATGGCTCCACCATTTTGCAGTGGTGAACAATACGGAATGGGAATTAGCACTGTGGTGAGTTTATCATTAGCGCGATGGGAACGAGTTGGAGTGTATTTTGGAAATCTAGAGTGAAGATAAGAGAGACCAGATCCAGAGGTTGTCCTGTAGATCAGAGTCAGTGTCTTGTACTGAATGCAGCAGCTGGTTGAACACAAGTCGGGCTGCAGAGTTTTAAATCACTTGTAGAGGCCTGAATGTACTGTACAAGCTGGCAAAGCAAACTCTTACCTCAAAAGCATTACAATTAAAATCTATGGTATGAACAGGAACCCAAATTCAAATCTGGGGTATAAACACTAAAACAGAGCACTCAATTAAAATAATACTGGAGGCCCAAAACAAACAATCACAAAGGAATATACAGAAATAATGACCCAAATAATGACTGGGTATAACCAGTCTGGAAGGAGCTAAACCGGATAAAGGCCTGAACTGAAATGAGAAACATTCGAAAGATCTCATCTCATTACCTTCCGCTTATTCCTTTTCTAGAGTTGTGGTGTGGTGGGGAGGGGGTTACTATGCCCATTGGCACTGGGCAGATACACCCAGGATAGACCGCCAATCTATAGCTGGGCAAAAACTCTCTTACACACACAAACACAATTAGAATTTAAAGCATTTTAAAGCATCCAATTTAAAGCATCCATGTTTTTGGACTGTGGGAAAAAACCGAAGAGCCTGGATAAAAACCCACAGACATGGGGAGAACATGGAAACGTCAGCCAGAATGGGATTCTGATCTGGATCCACAGCTGTGAGAGGTGAATGTGCTAACCACTAAGCCACACAGAACAAATCTTGTTACAACCCATAACAAAGGCATGTGTAAGACAAATGACACAAGTGGCCCATGCCGCCTACTTGACATTGAAAAAAATCTTACACTGAAACTGGTTACAGAGAGAGATGAGCTCTTTGATACATCAGAGACAAACTTGGATAAGTATTCAAGTATTTTATTTGTCATTCCACAATATAAAGTACAGTACAGTATATGTGGAATGAGACAGCGTTCCCCAGGAACAGGTGCTACACATAACCGCTACTACACAACCAACATAAAGTGCACATGTGCAAACACAAGGATCACAATAAATACAGGACGATATACAGTACAGTAAACAATACACATTTAATCAATAGTATGAAGTAAACCCTGAGTTTGGTTATTGTAAACAGTTAACATTGAGTGGGGAGGTAACAGTGGTGGTGGCCTCCTAGTGATGTGAGCCACATGTTCCAGGAACGAAATGTCCTTGATTTAAAAAATTCTTAAGAGTTTATAATTGTGGCAGTTCTTTATAATGTGCAAAAGGTGCAAAGATGCAAGCAGCGAATATGTTAATGTTTGGTCAAATTGTTCAAGAGTCTGATGACCCGAGGAAAGAAACTGTTTCGCAGTCTGGAAGTGTTGGCCCGGATGCTCCGGTACCTTTTTCCAGGAGGCAGGAGTTCAAAGAGTGTGTGTGAGGGGTGAGTGTTGTCATCCACAATGCTGGTTGCCTTGCAGATGCAGCATGTGGTGTAAATGTCCAATAACCCAGAGGTAGGGCAGTTAGGGCAGCATCTAAAAATTCCTTTGACCAAAAACTATACACCTGTAAAACCCCAAGCTCTGTTTTTTTTTTATTGAAATCTAAGAGATTTCATTGGCAAACACCTGACTGATTCGGTACCGTCATGTTCTGCATTGTCGCTGCTCAATGAGAATGAGTCCGTCACTGTCACTTCAGCTTGCACTCCGGGAATTCAGTCTAGGACGGTGTCAAACTCGAGGCCCACGCGTGATATCCGGCCCGCGAGATTATTTTACATTGATCTATTATTATTGTTATTAATGACCCTGCGATACCCATGTTTATATTTTAAATGTGTATGATTTTGAGAGGAACATTTTTAAGGAGAGCAGAAATATTTAAAGATATTCAAAGTTTAATTTTATTTTTCTAATGTCCCAAGAGCAACGAAAACTGAATGTTTTGATTTTTCATTTTTTTCTTTGGTGGAAAAGCATCATTTTTATTTCATTTTTTTTTGTTTTGTTGCATGTTCATAGTTGTAACTTTTATAAGTGTAATGAGATATTTTTACAGAGAGCAAAGTATTTCAAGTTAAAGTTTAAAAAATATATAAAGTTGATGTTTATTTAATGGGGAATAATATTCCCATGCACAGTGGCTTAGTGGTTAGCATGTTCTCCTCTCAGCGCTAGGGATTCCCGGTTCAAATCCCAATCTGGGTGGAGTTTCCATGTTCTCCCCGTGTCCTCGTGGGTTTCCCCCAAGTTCTCCGGTTTCCTCCCACAGTCCAAAAACATGGATCAAGGTCAACTGAATTCTCCAAATCGCCCCATATAGAGTGTGAGTGTGTGAGTGGGTGTGCCAAGCGATAGATTGGCACCAGTCCTGGGTGTATCTGCCCAGCGCCCGATACGTACTCCCCAGGATGGGCGTGGGGAACCCTCCGTGACGCTAGTAGAGGATAACGTGGAAGACAATGGATGGATGGATATTCCGGTCTGTTTTTATTCCTACTCATGTTTAAAAAACATTTACTTTTAGTGAGTTCAATAAATGTTTATCCTGTTCGGCCACCGACTTTGAGTCTTAGCCCCCTGGTGCAATTCGGTTTGACACCTTTGGTCCAGAAAGACAAGATAAACCTAATATATCAATAACATAGAGAACCTATCTACCTTTTTATAGCCCTTCTAATGATTGTCTGTCATTCTGTATCTGTCTGTCTGTAATCCCAGACTGACTCGGTGATATTTGGATCAGGGTTCTGTGAGAGACCTCACTGTTTGCGCTTTTATTTCTGACTCTGATCACATGTTTATAGATATGGTTTATCATATGTTTATGGATCAGTTGGTTGCCTTTATATTAGAACAGCATGATGGTTGAGAATCTGTCCTTGTTTCTTTACAGTAATAGAGGCGGTCATTTAGATTAAATGAACAACACCATTTTCAGAAGTCCAGCCCTAAGTAAAGTTTAAGTATATTAGTATAGTATATTATAATATCGTATATTAGTATTTCATGTAATGTTAATGGCATATTTTAACTTCTGTCTTAAGTTTGTGTCCAGTACATCATTATGTACAGTTGAAAATGTAAATATAACAGATATAAAATGGAATCAGTGTCTTAAAACATGGACTTGATCCATGTTTTTGGACTGTGGGAGGAAACCTGAGAACCCGGAGGAAACCCACGCGGACATGGGGAGAACATGGAAATTCCACCCAGATTGGGATTCGAACCGGGAATCTCTAGTGCTGAGAGGAGAACATGCTAACCACTAAGCCACTGTGCCACCCGAGAGAGAGAAATATATAATAAATCTATATACACTACCAGTCAAAAGTTTGGACACGCCTCCTTTTTGCTCCACTTATTGTCCATGTTCTCAGTTCCACTTTCTGTAAAGATGGACTTTGTTCCAGACTGTAGTCCATCTGTTTTTGGACTACAGTGCATACTGTGTACGTCCTCTTTACCCACCTTTACTGATGCCGTGAGCAAGTTATGCCTCCGAATATGTTCTTGTTTTTCTTTTGGAGGTTATATAAAAGGGTTGGCATGAAGAGATGGATCATCTGCTGCACGTTTAGCTTTCACAAACTATGCCTTGCTGCGCTTCCCCTACAATAACTCCACACCCCCACTTTGGGAACCACTGCTGTAGTCCAACTGTTTGTGTTCTACAGTACCCCTTTACTCTGTTCTAATGGTCAGAACCCCAATAGTACCCCCACAGAGCAGGTATTATTTGGTTGGTGCATTATTCTTATCCCAGCAGTGACACTGAGGTGTTTAAATGAACTACAGCAGCGCTGCTGCACTAAAACCCCCTCACCACATCAGTGTCACTGCAGATAATAAACAATCCACCACCCAAATGATACCTGTTCTGTGATGATCCTGACCAATAGAGAACAGAGAACCAACAGGAGACAAAAACAAAGAACACAGATGGACTACAGTCAGTAATTAAAAAACTACAAAGTCCATCTATATAGTAAGTGGAGGAAATTGACTTTATTCAATATTGTTATGCAGATTGTAGAATTCATGACAAAAATATATATCCCTCTATAGATAGATAGATATAAAATTATATACATAAAGTCCATCGATATGGTAAGTGGAGGAGATGTATCAAGACAATATAGCAAGGAGTACAAGAAGAAGAACAATATACTTGTTCATTTAATTAGCTCCTGTACAATATACATATACAATATGTATAAATAGAGATTTCACGTAAAATATTATTTTTCATAAAGGGTGGAGCTGATATAACGGACACAGCTGCACATAAAACCAATTATGTGCAGCTAAGAAAATGGCTCGTGAGTGTTTTTTATTGCTTATAAAACAAATGTGTTGCACTTGTGATGTTTAAAAAGCCTTAATACATCAGATTAAGAACAGACATCTGGAAAGTATGACTAACCATGTGTGCTAACATGATGGCTCCATCTCTGGTCACTGCAGAAAGTAGCGGCGCATCTAAGAACACCCATCACGCTGCGATCAGAATCGCGGTCATGGTTCAGATTCTTAAGTGCTGAGAGAATGAACATATCCAGCTGTAGGGCAAAGGGAAAGTGGAAAGCTGAAGGGAAAGTGGCCTTTATGTTTAAAGCCTATTAATGCATTTAATACCTCAGCCTCAACAAGGAGCAGGTGCCAGCTGCTTGACTGGAGTTTCAGCTGTGGGATCTATTTAACCCTTTTAGTGCTCGCAGTCTGGGTTCGAAATTTCTGTCTTCATTTTGTGTCATTCGGTACTGATGGAGTCCATGCATCTGTGGATTAACCCAGGTTTAATGCTGCATCCATTCATTCATTATCTTCCGCTTTAGCCTCTATTATGGTCGCGGGGTCGCCCCATGCCATCCAGGGAAGAACGTTTCGGGCGATAACAGTGCACCAATCTATCGCTGGGCACACACTTACTCACACAGACACACACAAACTCTCAATATGGGGCAATTTGGAGAATTCATTTGACTTGATCCATGTTTTTGGACTGTGGGAGGAAACCGGAGAACCCAGAGGAAACCCACGCGGACACAGGTCAAACATGGAAACTCCACCCAGTTTGGGATTCGAACTGGGAATACCTAGCACTGAGAGGCAAACATGCTAACCACTAAGCCACCGTGCCACCTGGTTTAATACGCCATACTCATAATTAACATAAAAACAAAAATATTTATTTGCTATAATAATGTTAATATTGGGTGACTCGGTGGCTTAGTGGTTAGCCAGTGGTCATTCCAGGTTCGAAGTCCAATCTGGGTGCATTTTTTCCTTTTGATTCTCCAGTTTTCTTCCTGGAGTCTGCCCAGCATCTGAAACGCCCCCCCGACCGAAGTAGAGGATAAAGCGGAAGATAATGAATGAATGTTAATGATGTCATGTTGTATTTCATTTTTTTTATTAGTGTGGCGGGATGCTTTTCTGGGGTTCTTTGGTACCTCACAGGAGAAAGGTCATGTGTTTGATTTCCAGGGAGTTTCACCAGGTGTTTCCTGAGTTTTGAAGATTTTTCCATGTCTGCCTGAAGTTGATAAATTGTGTTTGAATCCTGATCTAGGTGGCGTTTCCATGTTCTCCCAGTGGGTTTTCTCTGGGTTTTCAGGTTTTCTTTACACAATCCAAAAACATGGATTCAATGTGGGTTGTTAGTTCTGAATTGCCCCCATACAGTGCGCGTCTGTGTGAGTGTGTGAGTTTGCCCAATAATAGAATGGCACCCTGGTCTGCTCAGCGACTGAAACATTCAAAAAACAGCAAGTGGTCAAGGTAATGAGATGAGATGAAATATCCTTTCATTGCCTTTATCTAAATCGCCCCTATGTGGTGTGTGTGTAAATGTGTGTGTGTTTGTGTGTGTGTGTGTGTGCGCCCAGTGACCAGAACGTTTACCCCCTGGACCCTAATATAGGATGAAGCTGTTAAAGTAGTGAGATGAGATGAAATATCCTTTCATTGCCACAATCTAATTAGCCTCTACATGGTGTGTGTATGTGTATCTGTGTGAGTGAGTGTGTGTCCTGTGATGGGTCCTGGGTCTCCCTCCGATGTAGATGGGCAACCCATCATCCCATGACACCAATAGAGGATTAAGCGGAAGATAATAAGATGACATAATAAACTGCATGTAATTTAGATCAATGTATTTGTCGGTGTCTGTCCCGATGGCGACTGGTGACCTGCACATGGTGTTCATGGTTTGATTGCTGAGTAACCGGTGTGGTAGCTCAATGGTTAGGTGTTGAGCTATCAATCTGAAGGTTGTGGATTCAAATCCCAGATCTTCTAAAGTTACCAATGTGGGTCCTTGAACAAGACCCTTAACCTCCATCGCTCCAGGGTGCTGTTTGGCCAAACCTGTGTTCTAACCCGCTATGGATAAAAGCATCTGCTAAATGACCAATCAAAAAATGCCACCTAGTGGCCATATTACAAAGCATAATCTGTAAACAACAGCCGCAACAGACTTGGTGCTCATCAGGAATCAGCATACTGTTAATAATAATATTTATTTCCATTTATGGTAAAAAATAATGTATTGTATATCACGCATTAATACGAATGTGAAGCTGTCAGAGGTGCTTTATTGTCAGTGATATCACAGCTGGACAAACAGCTCAGCCTATTAGATTTAAGGACCGGATCTACCCATTTTATAATGTGATAACGCACCATTCAACAATTTTTCTTATAGAAATTTAATTTGCCCAAATCACAAATACATATGGACATTTGACCCTCTACATCTTAATTAAGGATTATCAGGGTCTGATAGAATAGTGTGTTAGTGTTTATACCTAACTAAACCCTGTGCCTTCTGTTCAATACCTTTACCAAATAATCTGTACTACACCTACTACCAAAGTAAGGAGTGTTGATTTTACCCAATATGTATATGTAGATAAATCATTCCTCTTAAAGTGGAGTACATTCATATGACTCAAAATAAAAAAGAAAATTGATTAATAAAATGAAAACCCTTTTTATTCTCACAATCCACCTCCAGCTCAGACTCTGCATTATAAACTGATGATAAATCATTAATTCCTAATTCCAGAAGATGCAGCATGTCCTTGTTGCATCCTTCATACGGTTTCTAGTGTGCACTACGTCATTACAACGAAGATACAATGAGCCAAGGCCAGAGTGGCGTATTGTGAATGTGCATGAAAGTGTATAACTTGAATTGGTGGAGACTGCAAAACCCATGCAGGCCTACGGGACAATGGAGAGGTTGTATTCAGCTCGCAGTGGAGCGGAAAAGAGTAGGTGGATGTGGGGCGACCACATAAAGGAGTCAAGTGTACTGAAATGTCTCTCTGAGGCTTTTATTCAGGCCGTGTCAGGACTTTTCCAATCGCTTCGTGTTATTGGATTTTCCTGCTTTAAATACTTTTGTTAAATAGAGTATTTTAATGTACTTTTTATTTCTTTATTTTTGTATATAAATATTATGAAATCATAAAGGTATATAGAAATTTAAAATGATGGGAGAACATCTGTTTTATGTGTATATCTGTTTTGTAGTTCCTTTTATGATGGATCAAATGATTTAAAACACATTTTAAGGGCTGATTTTAAACATTGGGTCATGTTTGAACACAGCAGTTTGTTGCTGGTCTATTATGGGATATGATCCAGTATAACATTTTAATAACGTGATCTATTTTGCCTACACTATGTACACACAGATGGACTTATCCTACAAATTTAACCCATCCGTACAGTGAAACACACACATACACACACTGAGTGAAGTGAGCACACGTGCCTAGGGCGGTGGGCGGCCTTGTACATGGCGCCCGTCGAGCAATTTGAGTTAGGTGACTTGCTCAAAGGCACTTCAGCCGTAGTGGTCGGGAATCGAACCGGGGATCTTCAGGTCGCTTCTTGTGGATCTTGTAGTTCCTTAACCACAAGCCTAAGACTGCTCCTTAATACTTCCATCCATCCATTATCTTCCGCTTTATTCTCTATTAGGGTCGCGGTGGGGTTCCCAATGCCCATCCAGGGGAGAATGTCTCGGGCGCTGGGCAAATACACCTAGGACAGGGTGCCAACCCATCGCTGGGCACACACTCACACATATACACACTCACTATGGGGAAATTTGGAGAATTCAATTGACGTGATCCATGTTTTTGGACTGTGGGAGGAAACTGGAGAACCCCGAGGAAACCCACGTGGACAAAGGGAGAACATGAAAACTCCACCCAGATGGGGATTCAAACCAGGATTCCAAGCGCTGAGAGAAGAACATGCTAACCACTGAGCCACCGTGCTGCCCGTCCTTAATACTTCTTAATGCTTAATGTGGAGCATCAAGTTAGCAGTTTATATGCTGCTTTTTGCAAGAGAACGTTGTCTTAAAGGTTGTCTAAGGTGGAACCTCTCGACAAGCAAAGGTGAAGTGACAATGACACGAAAAAGCTCTCTGAAATATGTTTTGTTTCAAAAGAAAGAAAAAAAATGTTGGCTTACACTCTCACTGGCCATTTCATTTGGTACACCTCCTCAGTTCTACACTCACTGTCTGTTTTTTCAGTTCCACTCATCATATAGATGGACTTATAGATTGTAGTTCTACGATTACAGACTGTAATCCATCCATTTCTCTTTGTACTTAGTATAATCTCTGATGATCAGGACACCACAGAGGAGGCATTGGGGTGGTGGATGACTCTCAGTACTGCTGTGATACTGACATGATGGTGGTGTGTTTGTGGATGTTGTGCTGGTATGAGTGGATCATACACAGCAGTGCTGCAGAGAACATCTGATCCATCATCCACCACCCTAATAATTCCTGCTCTATGGGGGTCCTGATCATCAAAGAACAGAGTAAAATGTACGAGCAAAGTAGAAACAGACTACAGAATATAACTATAGAACTACAAAATTCATCTATGTGTAAATTGGAGGAACAATGTGCTGTACCTTATAAAATGGGACCGTGAGCGTACAATTGAATGAGTACACTCTAATTCTGGATGTATAATTAATTAGTGTGATTGTTATATGGCGCAGTATTGTTATCCGAATTGTAATTGTATTGTCCAGCTTTCTTCTTCCACAATTTTTGAGCTATCGACCCGTTTTTTGATGGTGAGACCATTTCTCGTATACAGTTAAGGAATTGGTTGAACTATTCCCGATATATTCCCGTTTTTCGGAGCCAAAGTTCCCATTCACTTTGCATTATGGTGGTGTTTGTACTCCCGTAACTTACCCAATTTTTGAGTTACAAAGACGAAATTCTCTGGGTGGTTGAAGCCAGACCAGTCATGTGAATGTCTCCTACTGCCAAACTGCAATCACACAAGGGGCAACACAGTGGCTTAGTGGTTAGCATGTTCTCCTCTCAGTGCTAAGGACTCCCAGTTCAAATCCCAATCTGGGTGAAGTTTCCATGTTCTCCCCGTGTCCACATAGGTTTCCTCCGGGTTCTCCGGTTATCTTCCACAGTCCAAAACCATGGATGAAGGTTAATTGAATTCTCCAAATTGCCCCATATAGAGTGTGTGTGTGTGAGTAAGTGTGTGCCCAGTGATAGCGCCTTGTCCAGGGTTTATTTCCCAGCGTCCTAAACATTCTCCCCTGGATGGGCCTGGGGAACCCCCCCACGACCATAGTAGAGGATATAGTGGAAGAAAATGAATGGATGGATGGATGGATGGATGCAATCACACAATTTCATCAGAAAATGCACCGCTCTGGTTCAATTTTACAATTTCTAAATGTCGAGTGGTACATGGTGTCCCTGTATTGTATCATGTTTATGCCACATGAATGATCAACACAGAAGAACAGGCAAGAAATGTAATGGGATGAATTTTAAATATGTTTTTGTAAATCTATCCAGAGCAACAATGTTAAAATATGAACTGTGTGATGTATTTTTTGGAACTTTCCTCTGAAGCCATTTGTTTACAGTAACTGTATCTGCTTTTCATTTTCAACCACAAACTCTGCTTGCTGTTAGCTGCTTTCTCAGTGATTAGGAGTCAGTGTGTGACCCAGCTGTGTTGTCTAACACACACCTCATCCCACCTTATGATGTAGCATGACCGCTATAATGATACTTCCTGATGGCTCTTGTAGGGAACAGCTTTCTGTGGTCCTGGCCAAGGGTAAAATGAACCATTGTGCTTTTGAACTCTGTGAACTGTGAGACAGATGTCAGAGTGGCCTCTTTAAAACCCGAGTGCCTCAAGGAAAAGAAATTCTATCTAGAACATTTTATGGTCATTAAAGACCAAGGCTTAGTATACCTTATTATATAGTCATGTGGGCGGGAAGATGCCATAGTGGTTAACATGTCTACCTCTTAGTGCTGGGGATCCACAGTCCAAAATCTTGAATTCAAGGTGAATTGAATGTGATTGAGTGTGTGCACAGTGATGATTTAGCGCCCTGTCCTGGTTTATAAGATAAGATAGACCTTTATTTGTCCCACAATTAGGAAATTCACAGATAAAATGATTTCTCTAAGGAAGCCTTTATTATTATTTTTTTAGAGCTGACTGTTTTAAATACATTCAATGACTGTATGCTGATATTAACCTGTAGCCTAATAAACAATTACTAATTAACACAAAAAAAACCTAATGCTAAGACTAATGCTTTTAGTTTACAAATAAAATATTTACTTCTTATTACCAGAAATGCTTTACTCTTTGAAAATGCAAAAACCTTTTTTTGGTTTGATTGTCATCCTTACAGGGCGGAGTTCTGTGAGCTATATAAAGTTGTTTATTGAAGGCTATTCACCGATGAGCTTCTGGAGTGCAGGTAAGGCTATAAATTAACAGAAGAATTATATATATATGTGTGTGTGTGTTTGTATATATATTGTAACTTAGGATAGGTGTACTGTTTTATATTATGTGAAAATATTAATTAAAATACCATGTAAAAAAAACAATATAAAGGATATTCTGACTGCTGGTCAGCTTGAACATAGAGCTGAAATGTTCAACAAAATGTTATAACAACCACAGTGTTTATCAGCCTTTTTCAGTTTTGTGAAGTGAGCTGTTTAAAAGCAGTTGTATTAGGTCTATATTGACTTTTCCTGGTGGGGGTTATTGTAGCAACACATTAATTCAATTTTATTAATAGCAACAGATTTTGCATACTCCTACAACACCAAAAAAACATACCTCAGTGTGTGTATTCCTGCTACCATGACCAATTGTATCAATCCATTATAAGAAAAAAGAAATATGGGGGGAAAAAAGTCACCTATCACTTGCTGATCATGCTTAGACACTAGGGGTAACACCATCCACAAGCTGCTCTGACTATCAGCATCACTTACAGTGAAAAGAACCCATTCTGCAAGAGGGTTTAGGCAATGTCAATCTTCCCTGCTTAAAGATGTGTGCTATTAGTCCATAAAGGCCAGTCCAGGGCTGTCTAGCAGCCAGTACCCTGTAAACATGCATACTGTACATGTGGGTAAAAAATAGTACTCTGTTGACTTATCCACTTTTATATTACTAAGTTCCTAGACATCAGCCGAAAATTGGATGGACCTGTCAGCTGTACATGACTTCCATCCATCTATTATCTTCCACTTTATCCTCTATTAGGGTCGCGGGGGGGTTCCCCATGCCCATCCAGGGGAGAACGTCTCAGGCGCTGGGCAGATACATCCAGGACAGGGCGCCAATCTATTGTTGGGCACACTCACTCACACAGACACACTCTATATGGGGCAATTTGGAGAATTCAATTGACTTGATCCATGTTTTTGGACTGTGGGAGGAAACCGGAGAACCCAGAGGAAACCCACGCGGACACGGGGAGAACAAGGAAACTCCTCCCAGATTGGGGATTCAAACTGGGAATTCCTTGTGCTGAGAGAACATGCTAACCACTAAGCCACCGTGCCACCCATTAATTGACATTATTATTATTATTATTATTATTATTATTATTATTATTATTATTATTATTATTATTATTATTGTTGTGTTGTGAAAATAATATATATATATATATATATATATATATATATATATATATATAAAAAATTAATACATGTTATACTTTGCATACTTTATCCAGTATCTGGATAACACTTTCTGAATAAAATGGGAGGATATTTGGTTACTCCATGGCAAGAACCACAATTATTAGAGCAATCCAAAGGTAAGCAGTGATTAACAAAATAATTAATTAACTGAAGGTTGATGGTAACTGAGCAGATTCAGTCATTAATTTGATGAGCTGTTCAGATGTAACACTTTTTTTTCTTGTAACTTGGTATGACTGTCTAAAGGAGCGCTATTCCAATTGCCAGCGGGTGCGAGAATACTCTCAGGTGTGCCAGCTGATTTTGTAGCACCCTCAGAAATGCCAGTTAATGCAGGAATATCCTCATGAAAGCCCCGAATAGACTGCCAGCAAAAGCACCCTCTGTACTACTGTCAGGGGGTCCCTTTCAAACACTCCTAAGAGCTTTTGTGCACCAGCCAGAATGAAGAACTATTAAAAACGTGTGTGAGAATGCAAGAAACAGATTATATAATGCCAGAATCATGCAAAGGAGTTTCACCAACCAATGCAAACTACTTTCAAATGAACAAGGAAACAAAACCAAACAAAAAAACAGCAGTTTTAATGATCTGATCAGATAGTTTAAGATGTGTGTCAATTATGAAACCAAATTTATGGACCGAGTGGGTTGGAGACCTTGTGGGACATCGGTTTGGAATGTCGGGTCATGATGGATTGAGGGTTTAGCTGGAAGGTTGCAGAGACATCAGACAGAAATGTGATGGGATGGGGAGAAGCTGCAGAGTTCCTTCTCCTCTGAGGAAATAAACGTCTGTGTGAGAAGGAAATGACAAAGATAAACTGAAAACACATACTGACATTGAAGAGGGAGTAAATTGGTATTAAAACAGATATCAGGAGGATTGTATAAGATGAGTATTAAAAAAAATGGTAGGAGAATAAAAATCTGCTTAGTGTAGTTGCCTTGTCTTTGTCCTTGCTGTGGACTCGCTTAGGTAGACTCTTTACATGAATAGGTCTTCACACGAGAGGGCTGAAGACAAAAGGGCAGAAAAGCTATAGCAGCTGTTCTTTGAACGCTTTTTTACAACTTTTTAGACTAAATAAAAGACTTGTTCCATGGTACAATGATCAACCATGCTCCCTATTACAAACTACTGGAAACATCCATCCATCCATCATCTTCCGCTTTATCCTCTACTAGGTTCGCGGTGGGGTTCCCCATGCCCATATCCAGGGGAGAACATTTTGGGTGCTGGGCAGATACACCCAGGACAGGGCACCAATCTATCACTGCACACTCACTCACACAGAAACACACACTCTATATGGGGCAATTTGGGGAATTCATTTGACCTTGATCCATGTTTTTGGACTGTGGGAGGAAACCGGAGAACCTGGAGGAAACCCACGCGAGAACATGGAAACTCCACCCGGATTGGGATTCGAACCCCTAGCGCTGAGAGGCGAACGTGCTAACCACTAAGGTCAACATGCCGCCCCACTGGAACCAATGAGCATAAATGGAGACTGTGACAGGATTGCTGTGGCGTGGTGGGAGAAGGCAGAGCCGTCGTTGATGTACTTTGATTACGGTTAATTATTGCACCTGACAAACTAACTTAAAAGTATTTCGGATTGCAGTTTGACTCAGTATAGTACACTATGGTACAGTATAGTACACACTGACTGCTCAAGGAGAATGTGAACTGAGTCTTGGTCCTTCCAAGGTTTCTTCCTAAAAAACAACATAACAGAGTTTTTTTCTTGCCACTGTTGATTCGGCTTGCTCTTTGGGGGTTCGGATTTATTACACTGTAAAGCTGCTTTGTGACAATGTACTACTGTAAAAAGCACTATACAATTAATTAAGTACTTACTTACTTACTTACTTACTTACTTACAAGTGTCTGTGTGTATTAGCACATTTATCCGAAAAAAAAAGTAAAATAAAGATTTATTTTTGCCTTTCAGAATTTGATGAGCAATGGAGGAAAATGCCTTGGGGGTAAACACATTCATTCATTTATTATCTCTGGGGGGGGGGGGGGGGGGGGGGGGGGGGGGGGGGGGGGGGGGGGGGGGGGGGGGGGGGGGGGGGGGGGGGGGGGGGGGGGGGGGGGGGGGGGGGGGGGGGCCAGGGGAGAACGTCTCGGGCGCTGGGCAGATACACCCAGGACAGGGCGCCAATCCATCGCTGGGCACACACTCACTCACACAGACACACTCTATATGGGGCAATTTTGAGAATTCAATTAACTTGATCCATGTTTTTGGACTGTGGGAGGAAACCGGAGAACCCGGAGGAAACCCACGCAAACACGGGGAGAACATGGAAACTCCACCCAGATGGGGATTCGAACCGGGAATCCCTAGCGCTGAGAGGCGAACGTGCCAACCACTAAACCACCGTGCCGCCGGGGTAAACACAATTCCTCAATTTTATTTTCTGAACAAACACAGTTTTATTACAGAATGTAGATTATAAAAGGCAGAGACTGTAATAAGCTCTTATGTTTTTGTTTTATGTCTTGTTTTTATTACTTTTTTTGGTTTTTAAATGTGCAACGGAGGATAACTCATTAAAACTAAAATACATAGTTAAAGTAAGCGGACGGTTTCCTCTCACTCCTGTAATTTTATAAAACATACTATTCTAAATTCACTGACCTCCTTTGAGGTGCCCACTAACATTTAATCAGATTGTCACAGGGGCCTGGGGCACCTGTCCCTCATTAATGTGCTTATGGACTCCGTTGGGTGATTGGTTTGTTGTGCACGTGATTGGGTGTTTTTGTATTTAGTTTCCGTATTCCCTCTCCCCCATGCACGTCTTTGTTTCGGTAATATCCCGATGTTAGTTCGTTTGTTTCGTTCCCTCTTTCTGTTGGTGTCCCTACACCATTTTTAATAATAAACCCTGTTTTGTTTTTATGCCCGGTGTCTCTGAACTCTCCTTCCGCGCTCAACCACGGTGCGGCGCTGCGCTTTACTCCCGCGCAGGTTGTATCCGTGGGAGTGTTTTACCCGACGAACCAGTGTACGCATTCTTTCCCACGTAGTCGATTCCCGGGAAATGCTCATCAGGCGCAAGCGGCGTACGCATTCCTCCCGCGTAGCCGATCTCCCGGGGAAGAACGAGCATCGCTAACACAGATACTTTATGACCCTCTTTATTTCTTCATTGAGACTTTACTCTTAAGACTGTTATATGTACTGTATTTTTGTAGTTATTATTTAATTACTAGATAAATTCTTTAACCTGACATTATTTTTTATTATTATTACACTTATTGCATTTCAAAGAGAAACTAAAGTCCTTGAAGAAAAACTGAGTAAATTCAAACTAAATCATCCAACTGAGAGGTTCATCAGGTTTCTGATGGTTGGAAAAATTGGATCAGGAAAGTCTAGCTTCATCAACTCAATAAATAATGCTTTCCAACATCGAATCACCTCTGGTGCTCTTGTTGCTAACGCATCTGGATTCAGTTTTACTAAAAATGTAAGTGTTACTGATTCTCACAAATTATCTTACTACACATTAGCAAAATATTAGAGGTTTTAATAAGTTGCTTAGCAAATCTTTATGAATGAACATTTAAAAAAATGTAACTATTCAAAAAAATATGATTTGTCAATAAAGACACTCCTTGCTGCTGACACTATTTATTTTTCAGTATGAAACCCATTATATAAAAAGAGAGGACTGTTCAGTGTTGCCCTTTTTCTTTAGTGATGTAATGGGACTTGAGGCAGAAATAGAAAAAGGAGTAAGAACAGAGGACATCATCAGAGCTCTAAAGGGATTCCTTAAAGAAGGGTTCAGAGTAAGAAAGTAAAAATAATAGCAGAATAATAGTAAATGTTTTTTGACATTGTTGGTTCAGCCATCATCTCTAATATGTATTCTGTAGTTTGATCCTGAATGTGCCCTGTATGAGGCATCTAACAACGACAAAGGGGATCTCAGCCGTCAGTGCTTCTGCCTTGTTAATGTTGTCGATTCAAACTTACTTTCATTTATGGACCAAATAGTCGTCGATAAGCTAAAAATTATCCGAAAGGCTGCTTCCAATCTGAGTAAGTCTGGAGGTTTTTTAGGTTTTCATTGACCCTTAAGTTCAAGGGCCAATGAACCTTTTTTAGTTCCAGTCACAGGAAATGTTAATGCTGCAGTTTTATTAAAGTTCTTTACCTGTTTGGTTCTAAACTCCTTCCATCCATTATCTTTGGCTTTATTCTCTATTAGGGTTGCGGAGGGTTCCTCATGCCCAGCCAGGGGAGAACGTCTGGGGCGCTGGACAGATACACCCAGCACAGGGTGCCAACCCATCGCTGGGCTCACACACACACACTCAAACAAACTCTATATGGGTAATTTAGAGAATTCAATTGACTTAATCCATTGTTTTCGGACTGTGGGAGGAAACCGGAGAACCCGGAGGAAACCCACGCAGACACGGGGAGAACATGGAAACTCCACCCAGATGGGGATTCGAACCGGGAATCCCTAGTGCTGAGAGGAGAACATGCTAACCACTAAGCCACCGTGCCCCTGGTTCTAAACTCAAAACACAAAAATGCACTAATATGAATTTAAAAAAATAGGAAAATGGTTTCAGTGCAGATCTCTACTGAATTTAATTGTGTTTAATATGTTTCTGAAATTCCTCAAGTTGTCATCATGACAAAACCAGATGAAGCTTGTCCTCTGGTAAAAAAGGACTTACGGAAAGTCTATTATAGCAAGAGGATCAAAAGGAAGGTGATTATGGTTATTATGTTTATTATTGTGTGTAATAAATGAAATGCTTTTATTACAGTATTTTTTAAAGAATAAATAGTGTGGATTAATCAGATACAGTAATTTCCATTTTAATAAACAGATACAGGATTGCAGTAACTTGTTGGGGATTCCAATGAATCACATTTTCCCTGTAAAGAACTATCACGAAGAGGTAGACACAAATGAAGATATCGACCTTCTGATTCTAAAGGCTTTGGATCAAATTGTGCACATTGCCAGTGATGCTTTGGAGAAGAATTGTGAACAACAGCCTGTTCAAAATGATGTGTGGTGTGTGTGAGTGAGTGAGTATGTGTGTGTGTGTGTGTGTGTATATATATGCAATACAATTATAATGCTATGTATAGTTGATGTTAATTTCCTAAAGTTCTGTAGTTTACACTTATATTAACATTTAAATTTATAAATCTGTTGGGAATAATTAGTCATTTTGCCGAAGGAACCTTGTTTAATTTAATTTGCTCGTTAAATGAATCGAGTTATTGGTCATTACATTTACTAGCATTGATTCAGGCCTGCAATGTAGGGTTAACTGGGGGGGGGTGCCTTTTTTTATGCACTGTGAGAGTAAATGTTGTGTTCGGTATATTGAGTTTGTAACTGGAGTTATTATTATCTTAGATTTCTGCAATGCACAATTTAATTATATAATCTGACTTTTTTTTTTATTAAAATGCATTATTGGTAATACTCCCCTGGATGGGCATAGGGAACCCCCCCGTGACCCTAATATAGGATAAAGTGGGAGATAATAAATGAATGAATAAGTGGCTACAAAATAAGTTTGCACCATGAAGACATGGGAAGTCTAGTGATAAAGTAATTAATTACAGAGGCCCTGTGGCCAAAAAGGGCATGCTGGCTTGTTTAATTTATATACTGAGGACCACATTGCTTAGTTCTGATTGCTTGATCTTTACAGGAGTTACATCAGAATACTTGAGGCCTTTTTTTTAAGTGAATCTCCCTGTATCAAGTGCACTTTGTTAATGTCTTCACTGCTGCTTTGTGGCTGTTTGATAACCTGTCATTTAAAGTAATTACAAATTTGCTTCTGCTACTCCCTGGCAAATGGAGATATTTTCCCATTAAAATAAATAATTAAATAAAATGTAATCAAATTGATGATTTTTAAGTCGATTTATAGAAGACCGTTTATATATTTTCATTGTGGGCATGGTTTCCCATGCCCATCCAGGGGACAACATTTTTGACGGTGGGGAGATACACCCAGGCCGGGTGCCACTCTCACTCACACAGACCCACGCCCAAACACATTCTATATGGGGCAATTTGGAGTGTTAAATTTACCTTGACCACGTTTTTGGGCTGTGGAACTTCACCCAGACTGGGATTTGAACCTGGAATCCCTAGCGCTGAGAGGAGAACATGTTAACCACTAAGCCATCTAAGCCACTAAGCCTGTGCTGCCTCCCATAGGGTTTTTAGTTTTCTCTTAATATTATTTCCTTATTAATTAATAAACGTATAATTTTTAACATAATTTTATTTTATGTCAGTAAAGAAATTTGCACAAATTTTACTGGACAGGATGTATTGTTTTTTTTGTTTTTTTTTACTGCCTGTACTTTTTATGTTCTTGTTTTTCTTCAACAGAAAAATGTTTGTAAAAATGGTATTTTGTTCTAAACTGTCTGATCTCAAAAAAAAAATGCTTGTCACTGAAATGTCACATTTCAGTGACAGTGTGTCCTGAAACTGTTTTAAATAGCCTTTTCTTTGAAAAAGGATCAATTATTTCCAGTTTTAAATGTAATTTTCTCTCATCTTTATGTATTTTTTGTAAATGAAAGTCAAACTAAGGTACTAGAAGATAAACTGAAAAACCTCCTGATACACAATGATGTTCAGTACATCAGGATTTTATTGATTGGAGAAGTTGGTACAGGAAAGTCCACATCGAATCACCTCTGATGCTCTTGTTTCTGCAAATTCTGGATTCAGTTTTACAAAAAATTGTAAGTGCTTTAGCTTATTAAAAAATTATGTTTTTAAAAAAATGTCATTTTTTACCCAGACCTCTTAATCTCAGCCCTTAAATCTGGACCGGAGTCTACACCTCCATTACCAAAAACAAAAAAACTATCAAAATTGATAGTAATTTAAAGAATAATTAGCCAATCAATGTTGATCTATGAAATATTTACAGTACGGCTCATTGCTAAAAGTTATTATTTATTCTACAATATAAAACCCATTATATAAAAGGAGAGGATGACTCTCGATTGCCTTTTGTCTTCATTGATATCATGGGACTTGAGCCAGAAGAAGGACAGGGAGCAAACAAAGAAGACATTGTCAAAGTCAAAGACGTGTTAGAAAAGGATACAGAGTAAGAAAATGAATTGCAGCCTCAGATTGTTCATTGTTTAACATTATTAAACCAGACGTTGAAAGCTGACATAATCTTTTTTTATCCTTTAGTTCAATCCTGCATCTGCCCTGACGGAACGTTCTCCAGATTACAGAGATAATCCTAATCTGCAGAATCAAACCTTCTGCCTAGTTAATGTTGTAGATGGAAGCAAAGTTTCATTTATGGACCAAAAACTTGTTAACAATTTGAATTATATCCAAAAGGCTGCCTCAGAACTGAGTAAGTATGGTTATTATACTTATCATAACATTTTAATTATTCTTAAACCTGGTTATCATTTTCCTCTGGTTATATAGCCTTATTGTTTCTTTTAATTCCTGTTTATTTTTCTTAGTTTCATTATTTGTTTTTTAATACTTTTTTAAATTATTTAAACAGGATACAAGTTCAAAATGACATGGGTTAATATGTTTACTATGAAATAATATAAGTGATTCACATCTCAATAATTAATATTTAACTTTTTTAGTTTGTTTCCGACGTACCTCGAGTTATCATCATGACAAAACCAGATGAAGCCTGTCCTCTGGTCAAGAACAACTTACAAAATATCTTCAAAAGCATGAAAATTAAAGAGAAGGTAAGTTATACTGCTTTTGTATTGAATTTTTATCGGTTTATTAATTATTCTTATGCTTTGGATTAAAATTAATCAGAATTTTATTAATGTCCTTGATAAATTATTGACATATAATTTCTTCACTATATATTGCTATATACAGATGTGAGAATACTAATTTGTTCAGGATTCCAATAAATTACTTTTTTCCTGTGAAGTACTATCATGAGGAGATGCTGATGCTGACACAAATGCTGATGTGGACATTCTGATTCTCACGGCAGTGGATCAGATTCGTAATCTGAAAAAGTTGGTAATTATTAGATGCCATCGGTTTGACCCAATGAGGTTGAAACTGCAGGGAGTTAGACATGGCGGCATTTTACAACCCCTATTGTTGTAGTTTGTGTGGGGCTGTTATATTAAGATACTAGACCAGTCGGTCATGCTGACAGTCAGCAAAATCAGCAAAATGTTTTTCCTGGACATACATTTTTTAAACTGATGTTAGTGGGTTCACCCTTAACTTACTGACTTCTCTCACTTGTCAGTCACTTTGGATACAATTTATCAAATATTTTAATGATTAATTTTCATTATTTTAGAAAGGGCCAATGTGGTACTTTTTACATTTTTTATTTTACCACACTTAAAAACATTATGCATAACATTAACACTATTTGCACTGATTTTAATATTCAGTTATTGATGGATTGGTAAAAATGCTCATAGGAAATATATACAATTAATATGACTTTAGTGAAGATAAAACATTTACTTTTATTATTTTGCATGACTTTCTTCTTAACTGCAGGTTTTAGTTCTTTTGTTCTACTAAACCACTATACGCTGAATCAGTTTAAAAGAAATAAATTAGATTTCACTTTCAGGTTTCAATAGATGTGTCAGTAGGCAGTGTGGACGATCTCCCAGGCAGAAGAGATTGGTGAAGCTTAAAGCAATAAGGCAGGAGAGAGATGCATTATTGTGAATAAATGATGGGAAAGAGGTTTTGTTAGGGACACAACCTCGAGTGCCTTACTACTTTTATAAAATTCTAACCAACAGACTATAAGAAAAAACAAGGTTTGATTCATAAATATGTTTATTAAAAACTAATTTTTTAATAAACTTTTGTGTTGTTTAGTTTAATCTTTAAAATGAACACTGATCACTGAGTAACAGGTTACCGGTTTAGTGCTAATCTGCAATCGGCTTGCTGTTTATATTAATCGGTATTCTCATTTATGGTGTCTTTTTTTGGGGGAAACGGCGCGAAGTGCAATAGGCATGTACTAATTCTCTTAATGATTAATGGGTGTGTTTTGTGCGTAACGCACAAGAAACCAAGACTGTGGGAGGAAACCGGGAGCCCGGAGGAAACCCACACAGACATGGAAACTCCACCCACATTGGGATTCAAACCTGGATCCCCAGCGCTGAGAGGAGAATTTTCTAAACACTACACCACCATGCCGCCCCTTCATGCCTTTGTGTGGAACTAAAATAATATAGGCTCTGCATCCATTATCGTACTGTAACCAATACAAGGAATGTAACTGAGTGTGCTAAGTGTAAGGAGTATTTTAAAAAAGGTCATCTTTTCTCGCCGCTCTCAGTTTACAGAGCGGCTGCTGTGCAAGTAAAATTGTGTTCAGTGCTATGCTGTTATTTTGCTTTCTTTATTATGAGGCAAACTATATAAATGGGAGTGCCGACCCCAATCGAGAATGTGAAGTTTAAACTGAAAGAGAGGAAAGTAATCAGTAATCATGAGCAAATTGAAATTCTGATCGAGTGCAGACATGACTGACACAGATTGATGTTTAGTTTGATTATCAAGTTTTTTATACTTCCCTTCTTTTTTTCGGTAACTATAACATTCTGGGTTTTTAAAATATTTCATTATGTTTAATCTAGATATGCATGACCAGTAGGTGGATGGAATGTTTTCATTAGTTGGTGACATTTTGGCGTATGATGGATGGATAAGTACTCTTTGCTTTATTGTAAGATGACACCAGCCCCTCATCCGTCACTCTGCCGCGATGCTACAGTGATGACCTCAGAGCATTAACATTATTACTGTTAAGGATCAGAGGAGTTGGCGACATGACTTTGAGAACTAAGAATTAATGCATTCAACAGTAGGTGATCTGCCTGTATTGGTTTGTACATGAAGGGAACCTTTGAATTCTGTTGAACTGACAGAATTGCATTTCGGTATGAATGTGACAGGGAAGACATTTGTGTCTCACCTTGAGTACTTTTATCATCAGGAGGGGGATTATTCATTTACATACATTTACATTTAGTCATTTAGCAGACGCTTTTATCCAAAGCGACTTACAAATGAGAACATTACAAGTCAGAAGTTATAGAGAAAACTAACTACACTGTAAATTCATCAAACCTGATTGTTATTTGATGCCCACCCCCCCCTTTTTTTTTTTTACTACAACAGGTATTTGTTAAAGAGATGCGTCTTCAGTAGTTTCTTAAAACTGTTAAGTGATTCTGCCTTACGGACAGAGTTGGGAAGATGGTTCCACCATTTTGCAGTGGTGAACGCCACGGAGTGAGAATTAGCTCCTCGGTGAGGTGGAATCGCCAGGCGGCGATCATCACTGGAGCGAAGTGAACGGGTCGGAGTGTATATTGAAAAGAAAGAGTAAAGGTAGGAGGGGGAAGATCCAGAAATGGTTCTGTTGGCCAGAGTCAGTGACTTGTACTGAATGCAGCAGCTACAGGGAGCCAATGGAGGGAAGTGAGTAATGGAGTGACATGCGTTCACTTGGGCTGGTTAAACACAAGTCGGGCTGCGTTTTGAATTAGTTGAAGAGGTCTAATTGTGGAAGCTGGGATACCGGCAAGTAGCGCATTACAATAATCAAGCCGGGATAGGACTAGGGCTTAAACAGGCAGTTGGGTAGCATGTTCAGTCAAGATGGGTCTGAACTTCCTTATGTTCCTTATGAAGGAATCTACAGGAACGGGCAGTTTTGATAACATGATCAGAAAGTTTAAGGTGGGAGTCTAGTGTGAAACCAAGGTTCCGGACCGAATCGGTTGGGGAGATTGTGGATCTATCAATTTGGAAGGTCAGGTCATGATAGATTGAGGGTTTAGCTGGAATTATGAGAAGCTAAGTTTAATTTGAGATGACGGGCCTTCATCCAAACAGATATGTCGGTGAGGCAGGCAGATAACCGATTTGAGATGATGGTGTCGTCAGGGGCAAAAGACAGATGAAGCTGAGTGTCATCATCATTCACAAGACTGAGTATTTTTTTTGTTAATCTGGTAAAAAAAAAATTCTATATAAAAGTATATTTTTTATTAGCTCTGGTTATCGATGTGTACTATTCTGCCGAACATGCTTTATCATGTTCTATGTTTCCACAAACATACCTTACAACTGATGCACACCGCTGACAAATCATCTGTGTTTGATCTACCCCCCCCCCCCCCAACGTAGCTCCAGATCTGCTGTAATGCACATCGTTGATTTGAATGTAGTGTATGTAATTTCTGTGTATCTTTTTTACTTGCAGTCCATGCTCCATCTATAAACTGAGCTACACTTAGCATGGCACACAAACACTGTACATAGTTGAGAGGTGAATGTACCACTAAGCAACTGTGAGGTTCATATATATATTTGTATGAACTATATAAAGAAGATTGTAACCATTTACAGTTTCTGTGTCTGAGTAAAGTACATCAGTACCAACCTAATGTGCAATCATAGCACCTCGGAAGAGAAGAGTCCACCATACAAACTGAAAGCATTCTTTCTCAAAATAACGAACGTCACTTTTATTTTGTTGAAACATTCATTCTAATCAAGTCCTGCCTCTTGCTTTTTGGACTGACTCAGTATCAGTGCATTCATCTCTCCTCCAGAATGACAGGAATCAATTTCGAAAACAAATTATCTTTCCTGTGCTGCCAGAGCTTCTTCTGCTCCTCTACTCTCCAAAGAAATGTCATTACTGATCACACTGTAACTGGACATGACACCCTTTATTACTGCTCATTTTGTCTGACTTCTCCATGGGCTGTGCTCGGAAAATAAAAAAGAACCTATTTTTGGGACTCGTGTTAGTATAGAGTTTAAAATACTGTTGTTTTTTAAGGAATACATTCGTTATAAAAAATGCAGGCTATTTTGCAGGGATTCAGACACGTTTGGCACCTTGACATGGGATGTGGAGAGACTGGCCTTGTGCATGTATGATCTTGTGTATGATCATTTAAATTCCCTAGTAATCTTTTGATTGCCTCTTTCTCCCCCCCTGCAGTGTAGGGGATTAGTGGGGATCCTTTAAATAGGAGATGCTTGTGCTATGATTGCCACGGTGACAGGACCTGCGGAGGCAGGTATGACAGGTAAGCCGATCCCACCTGGCTTGACCTCCAACTTGAAACACACCTGGTAAAACCAAAATCTAAACTGAACACCTAGCGTCTGAACACCTTGGAGATCTCTCCCTCGGGGGAAGAGGGCAAGGATTCTAAAGCATTCAGAAGTCGGCTTGATTAGGAAAGAATCTGGGTGGAGTTTTCATGTGAGTTTGCTCTTGGTTTTCTGGTTTACTCCCACAGTCCAAAAACATGGATTAAATCAATTGAATTCTCCAAATTGACCCATATAGTGCGTGTCTGTGTGAGTGAGTGTGTGCCCAGTGATAGGTTGGCGCCCAGTGCCCAAGACGTTCTCCCCTGGATGGGCATGGCAAACCCACGCCCCCCACCCCTTGACCCTAATTGAGGATAAATCGGAAGATGATGGATGGATGGAAACCTCTAGATCATGTGAGCACCATAGACCACGATGCCATGGTCTGACAGCCAGAGCTGTCGATGTTGGACCTTTGATTAAAACACTTTAGCTTGAATTGTATCCTGTACTGACTTGATGTGGGTGTCTCCTAAGTGCTTTTAATGTACCTTCATTTTCTAGCTTTGTGGGAAATAATTATCGTCTTAGTTTATTCAAAGTGCTTTAGTGGAATCCGTTTGAATTATTAGTCAAAACATGAGGAAACATCATGCACAGGATGCTACTTCATTAAAAGACAGACGCACAGACTTAACACATTAGGGGACAACGTTTTGGGCGCTGGGCAGATACACTCAGGACGGGGCGCTGATTTATCGCTGAACACATTCACTCACACAGACACACACAAAATTAGGGGCAATTTAGAGCATCTAATTCACATCGAATCCATTGTTTTAGACTGTGGGAGGAAACCGGAGAACCCGGAGGAAACCCATGTGGACACGTCAAGAACATGGAACATCCACTCAGATTGAATTTGGAATTTGATGGCAGATATGCATTTTTTTTAAACTTTATTTAACCAACTGAGAAAAAAAAGGAAAATACAAATAATAACATCCACATCACCTCAATGTAAGTTTATTCTATGCACAATAACGCTATTCACTGGTGTTGCAGCTCGATCGAACCATGCAGAGGTGGTAAGACATTTGAGTAACTGTCAAATGTAATGGTAATTGAAGCAAAGATGTGGATTTGTATAGGGAAAGAAACACACACACATGTATAGACTTTATTTATAAGATGTCAAGGCACCACAAAAGCAAAGTTGTTAGTATATTTGCTCCACAGCAAGAAAGTCCTGAGTTTGATTACTGGACAGGTTCTTTTTCTGTGTTCTCTATCTGTCTGTGTTTATTTCCGTCAGCTCTGATCTTCTTCCACATTTAAGTATTCAGCTAGTAAAACAAAATGGTTCCCAGGACAGCAATCTACACAATGCAACATGAAGTCCTGACAATGTACAAAGACTAAATTATATTGAAAAAAAATAAAGTAAAGAAACGTTTTAGGGTTTGTGAGAGGTGTTGTTATTTTAAGGCATGGTTATTAGTGGCTGTTTGGTCCTGTGTCTGTTGTAATTGTGTATATTCAGAACAGACTTGGATCCACCACCCAAATGATACCTGTTCTGCGATGCTCCTGACCAATAGAGAACAGAGAACCAACAGGGGACTAACAAAAACAAAGAAAACAGATGGACTACAGTCTGTAATTATAAAACTACAATGTCCATTTTTATAGTGTGTCCAAATATTTCACTTATACTTATATTGCTAGACTACAATATAAAGACTATATAGAGACTACCTAGATTACCTAAAATACCTTAAAATTTACAAAATTCATTGACGTTCAGGAGAAGATGTCATGTTTTACAGAATTCATTTTTGCTGTTGAACATCACTCTCGGATATGGATTGCCAAATATAGGCATAATAATGACCACAAAATGATGCATGACTTCAGTGGTCTATAGACTTTCCCAAACAAGGTGAAGTAATGACACTACCTATCTGGGTTTAATATCTTTACATTCTTATTGAAAGACATTCAAGTTATTCTTATTGGGTCATACAACCAAAATCTCCAATCACAAGCATATGGTGTAAATCACCTCATATAATAACACTGCAATTTGTGTCAGATTGTTTTTAAAATAGTAAAAATGAAAGATTGATGAATGAGTGGCCCAGAAAATCAGCCGACCAACGAAGCTGACATTAATCCAACACAATCACTCATTCTGAACTCCCCAAGCCAGATGCTGAGCCTTTTTTTGGGTGACGTTTTTATGGCCTCTTTAGTGTTAGCTGCTCTCTTAAAGTAAAAAAAGTAGAGCTGGTGGTAGCTCAGTGGTTAGGGTGTTGAGCTATCAATCTGAAGGCTGTGGGTTCAAATCCCAGTTCCACTGAAGTGACCAATGTGGATCCTTGAGCAAGGACCTTAACCCTCATTGCTCAAGGGATGCTGTGGCCAACCCTGCGCTCTGACCCCAACCATCCAACCAAGTTGGGATATTTGTAAATCATTTGTAAATCATTTTGTTGTAGAGTAAAATGATTATGTGATACAGGTATAATTATTGCCAAAAAAAATGATCACGATTACACGAGTATTACAATAATTATGCAAAAATTTACTTAAAGACGGCATGGGGGCTTAGTGGTTAGCATGTTCTCCTCTTAGCACTAGGGGTTCCCGGTTCGAATCCCAATCTCGGTGGAGTTGCCATGTTTTCCCTGTGTCCGCGTGGGTTTTCTCCGGGTTCTCCGGTTTCCTCCCACAGTCCAAAAACATGGATTGAATTCTCCAAATTGCCCCATAAATAGTGTGTTTGTGTGAGTGAGTGTGAGGAAATAGCGGAAGATAATGGATGGATGTGTATATATATATATATATATATATATATATATATATATATATATATATATATATATATATATATATGTAATTTTTTTTTTTTTTTTGTGTCATCATGATGGTGCTCTTGTGATTTTTTTTTTATTGCATGTAATTTTAAACATTTTTAATTGCAATTAAAATGGAGAACAAAATGCTTCAAGTAATATATGTACCAATTATGAGTTTAGATAGATTTACAGGAAGATCGAATAGCGGATGCTTCTGAGCCTAATCCCTGCAGTAAAGCGCAGTGCCGTGCGAGCCAATGGACCTCTAGCCAAATGGCTGTCACGTTGCATTTATAGCTTATATTTTCCTTTGCAATTAGCCTGCCATTAGAAAAGTGGAGCCCCCAGTTCCAGCTGCCACATTTCCAGCAGCAAGGGCACTGGCTAATTAAGAATGTGTGTCCATTGACCGTGAAACAGAGGCTTTCTATTGATTCCACTCTCTTCCCCCTTCTTTAATTTGTTCTATGTTTCATTAGCTCCAAGTCCGCAGAACTGTCTGTTTGTGTCTCCCAATAACTAATGCCTATCATTTATTTCTCTAATCATTTCAAATTTCCAAACTTGTATTTTTATGTAGTTCCATTAGACATAATTGACAGGAGTATGTATATTTAGGGGTTTGCTGTAGGCTGATTAGTAACCTCAGACAGAGTCAGACGATTTCAGCGGTGTGTTAGTATGGTGGTATTTTGTGAAAAGTATCTGATCCTGTTCTATGACACTCTACCAAACCAACATCAATTTCCACTTCATTTAGTGAGTTTGGTATTTAGGACATCCAGTGACCTGCCGGAGCTCTGACTGTAACTCATCTCATCGCATCTGATTATCCTGACCGCTTAATCTTATGCTTGGGTCACGGGGTGGGAGAGCATTTCAGGTGCTGGGTAGATACACACACAGGACAGGGCACCAATCCATCGCTGTGTACACTTTCACTTGCTCACACACACTATTTGGGGGCAATTTAGAACAGTTTAGCTTGAATCCATGTTTTTGGATTGTGAGAGGAATTGCTGTGCACACTTTCACTCACACAGACACACTATTAGCTAAGCCAGTTTACCTTAAACCCATGTTTTTGGAATGTGGGAAAAAACTGATGAACCTGGAGGAAACCCACAAGGACACGGGGAGAACATGGAAACTCCAACCATATTGGGATTCAAACCTGGATCCCCAACGTTAAGAGGCAAATATGCTAACCATTACACCACCCTATATTATTATCCATGGGTTTCCCAATCCATTGGAGAACGTTTGGGGCGCTGGGCAGATACACAGGACAGGGCGCCAATCCATCACTGGCGACACACTTACTAACACGTGCTATATAGCGGCAATTTAGATAGGGACAGTTCAGTGCAGCCAATTTACCCTGAATCCATGTTTTTGGATTGTTGAAGGAAAAGGGAGAACCCGGAAGAAACCCACATGGATATGGGGAGAACATCGGGATTTAAATTTACCTCACTGTGCCTCTTTTCTGATTACTGAGTAGTTTATTGCACTTTATATCCAGAATATTGACCTTCATTTTTAGCATCGGTGCTCGACCTTACAAATCCTTCTTTGAGTAAAAGACCTCAAATTCCCACAGACACACTTGGCACCGAAAGAATTAGAAATATTTTGTGGTAATTACCTGAAGTGCTTCGACCCAAATGGATGCTGCCTGGAAGTTTATCACTCTGTGGCGAAAGCCAACTGAAGCTTGCACAGTAGATTACACTATGCTGCGTTAAAGCGTTTCGTATTTACATGTGGTAAAAGAGTTATACGCAGGATTTTTAAACAACGGTGGCGGTAATTAAGAAACCCTATAATCAACTTTAATTAGTTGTTTATCAGGATGGTAGTATGTTGTATACAGTCTGTGCTGTGAACGCAGCGGTATGGGAACCGTCCTGAAGTTTGCATCGTACCACATGGAGACAGCTGCACCAGCAGATTTTCCCATGAAAGGTCAGAGAGAATTGCGGTCGTGCTTGGAAATATAAGTGAATTATCAGCAGCCATTTTCATAGGGAAAAGTGCACTGCTTTCTGTCCATTATCTGTACTAGTTTAAGAAATCATAGAGCTGACCAGTTTTGGCAGTTTTATCACTAACAGGAATATAATTCGTGGAATTATTTATATTAAAAGGTATGAGGAACATTTGGCTAATCTGCGTTGGAGGATAATGTAGTAAACTGTGCCGAGAAATGTGTCTGGCATGTCTTTAACTCCTAGCTTATCTCTTTATGTTATTTATTAATGATCTTTTGAATAAAGCCAGGTATGTCTCAAGTAAATAAAAGAAACGAGAGCCTTCATACAGACTCCAGTTTTTAGACTAATAATGAAATGGCGTGATTACAACAATAAAATACTAATTTCTTCTCATTATCTTCTGCTTAATCCACTACTTGGGTCAACATTACCATCCAGGGCAATGTGTCTGGATAGATACACCCAGCACAGTGCCCCAATCCATCGCTGGGCACACTCTCAGTCACAGAGACACACACACACTAGGCCAATATAGGGCAATTTAGAGCAGTTCACCTTTAACCCATGTTTTTTGACTGTGGGGGAAACCAGGACCCAGAGGAAACCTATGCGAACATGGAAAGAACATAGTCTTTGAGTTCCCAGAAAAGTGCTATATAAATAAAATGTATGATTATTATAACCTGGAAGAAACCCACGCGAATGCGGGGAGAACATGGAAACTCCACCCAGATTGGAATTTAAACCTGGATTCCCAGCATTCCCCATGCCCATCCAGGGGAGAACATTCGGGGGCTGGGCAAATACACCCAGGACAGGGCGCCAATCCATTTGCACTCACTGACACAGACACACTATGTGGGGCAATTTAGCAAAGCCAGTTTACCTTAAACCCATGTTTTTGGAATGTGGAAAGAAACTGATGAACCTGGAGGTTGGGCGCAGTCACAGAGACACACACACACTAGGGCAATATAGGGCAATTTAGAGCAGTTCACCTTAAATCCATGTTTTTTGACTGTGGGAGAAAAACGGAGGACCCCGTAGGAAACCTACGCGAACATGGAAAGAACATGAAAACCCAGATTAGGATTCGAACCTGGAATTCTAACCTAAATTCTGCATGCCCATTCAAAGTAGAACGTTTCAGGCGCTGGGCAGATACACCCCATCAGCACAAACTCACTCACATAGACACTCACACACTATATGGGGAAATTTAGAGCAGCCGATTCACCTTGAATCCATGTTTTTGGACTGTGGGAGGAAACCGGAGAACCCGGAGCAAACCCACACGGACACGGGGAGAACATAGAAACTCCACCCAAATTGGGACTCGAACCTTGATCCCCAGCACCTAACCACCACACCACTATTGCGGCATATTAAAATACCATTTCTGCTAAAGTCTTATTGTATTTCATCTGATTGATTAGGTATCATATAAAACACTTGAGCCCTGAGTCACATTTAAACACCTTTATTTATTAGTAAAAGAAATAGCTTCTTACGAGCATTTATATGCAAACTGTTTATATGAATCAAATAGATCTTATTTGGTAATAGAAGGAAATTGTGAATTTAATGCCTGCTTAAAAAAAACAAATATGTTTGAGGAGTGAAAAAGAATGAAAAGCTCTTATGTAACAGAACATTCAAGTTGTTGCTACTGTGTGCTTTCACAGTCCGTCTATTAATAAAAATGTTTGTGTCTATATAAAGGGGAGAGTGAGACACAGACCACAGAAGTCTGACCACAGGCTGCCGTTAAAAGGCTGAAGTCTAGTATTGAGCAAAAAGAAATTAAAACCTCAGTCTGAAAAAAGTACTTGGTAAATATGTCCCAATATTTTCTTTTTATTAGATTCATTCATTATTTATACATTGTATTCCACTTAATCCTCTACTTGGGTCACGGGGGGTTCTCCCCTGGATGGGCATTAGGAACCCCCCCTGTGAAACCTAGTCCTTAGTATAGAATTAAGTGGAACATAATGAGATGAGATGTGATTAGCAGCCTGTTACTGTTGTAGCTGCCGAAGGTGGAGTGAGTTTGAACCATTATTTATAGTTTTACATAAACAGTAGATCGATCGATCAATTCAATTCTCATAAACATGTAAGAAAATAATTCTAGAAGGTGAAGCTGGTATAAAAGAAAAGAGCTGCATTATGTGTAATTTGTTCATATTCACAGGTTTTTGTGCAGCACTGATTTAACGATGGTATGGTGCAAAAATTCCTTGTTGGCTTTACAACTGAATTTGAGAAGGAGATCAATGAGGAACTTGCTTCTCGTCTTCTTTTGTTCATTAATTCATGTCATGGACAGGGTCCTGGAAGACTGGCCAGATTTGTCTTTTAGCAAGACAGCTGATTTTCATTCATCATGGGAGCACTGTAAGCTTTTGATTAATAGCTCCTCTTTCACACTTCCAGATTCTTCTCTTGGAACCACCCCGGGGTTACTCCCATTCCGCAGCAACGGTGGTCAACGTTCTTGCAGTGTAGCCAAGTGTTCAAACCCAAAATGAAAACAAGCTGACTTTAGTTTCCAGGGGCTCAGACGATGATCAGGAAAAATCTCCTCATTTGTACAAACTGTTGTGTTTTGCTCAGGTTACATGTGTGTTGTGGAATAGGGATTACAGATTACAGATGTTGATGGTATGATAATTGTCTAAGAAATAATTACGGTTATATGATTAATAAGATTTATGGTGTGCAATAATCAACATAAGACCATATAGAGTGCGTTGGTTTTGTGGTTAGCACGTTCGATGTCAGTACTGTGGATTCAGGTTGGTATCCCAATCTGGCAGGAGTTGTTATGTTCTTTCTGTGTCCATGTGGCTTTCTTCTGGGTTCTTCGGTTTCCTTCCATAGTTCAAAAACATGGATTCCAGATAATTGAGATTATGTAAATTGCCCCTATATAGTGTGTGTGTGTCTGTGTGTCTGTGTGAGTGAGTGTGTACCCAACGATAGATTGGCACCCATGTCCTATGCATGTCTGCCCAAACATTTAAACCTGTATGGGCATGGAAAATGTGGAGGTGAAAGAGAATGGATGGATAAGACAATACAGGGCTTTTGCTGAATATTAACATAAAATATTAAATTGTTTTGTAAAATTCAAAGTAAAAAAAGAAATTCTGTGTCCCTTAACGTACAGTATATATACCTATTTTAAGGAAAACTATTTATTTCTGCAAGTAAACAGACAGTTGTGCTGCAAGTGGAATTATATTTGTGTTCTGTGCGAATTGAGCCACATGATCTAAACCTTATGATCATGAATGTCGTCATGACAATTATAAGTTGCTCTCATGATAAATTAATTGTAGCATTTTTAATCATGATTTATTGAAAAAATGATTAATCGTGTCATCCCTTGTGAGAAATACATTAACATTACATTTGGTTATTTAGCAGACGCTTTTATCCAAAATGACTTACAAACATCCTTACTTGGTTGGGGACAAAACCCCTGGAGCAATGAGAGTTAAGAATCTTGTACAAGGACCCACATTGGTATCTTCAGTGGACCTGGGATTTGAACCCACAACCTTCTGATTGATAGCCCAACAGCCTAACCACTGAGCTACTAAGCCCTGAATACATGTTATACTTACTGTTTCTACTTTACAGTATGCAAATTTTTAAATGATCTGCTTTTGTGATTTATTGGCAATTGCTTCATGAAGTTATATATATTCTTATACATATACTTCATATCTGATGGCTAACAATCACTACATACAGTTTATTAGAGATCGGAATAAAACTGTATAAGCACTGGATTAAGATGCAACCTTCAGTAATACAGAATATTTAAATAATGAGCAGCCCACACAAGGATCATATATCCACACAGTACTTCACAGCAAACTGGATAAATCACAGGGTTGAACTACGAGATTTAACTAATGAAAAAAGAAGCAGGTGATGACAGTAATCACAGAACAGAACAGAACCAATAACAAACAAGAGGCAGGAACAAAACATAAATAACTACAGAGAGCACATGGTGCAAACAATACAAAAATAATGATTGGAAGCAGCTTGTAACCAGATATGGTTTCAGAAGAATGAGAGGGCTGTATTGGCAGCACAATGGTTTAGAGTTTGGTATGTTCGCCTGTCTGCGCTGGGGATACAGGTTCAAATCCTGATCTGGGTGGTTGCCTCCTACAGTCTAAATCTCCCCTGAATGGACTCCCCCTAGTCCCTAGTGTAGGATTAATCTTAAAATAATGAGATTAGGGATTAGATTGCATCTGCATCTCTTGAAAAAATATTTTCAATGTTGACATAATTTTTAATTATTTTAATTATTATTAACTGTTAATTTTTATCTGGAAATAAACAAATGTATAAGTATGCTCTACTCAGTTCCTCTTTAGAACTTAAACTCCTCACGGCAAGAAGGTTCCGGGTTTGATTTCCGGTTTGGGTGAACAAAGGTCCCATTCTATGTGGAGTCTGCATGTCCTCCCTGTGCCTGAGTGAGTTTACTCCAGGTACTCCAGTTTCCTCCTACATTCCAAAGACATGCTGATGGGTCAGTTAGTGATACCCATCCAACTATTATCTCCTGCTTTATCCTCTACTAGGGACACGGGGGGGTTCCCCATGCCCATTCAGGAGAGAATGTTTCAGGCTTTGGGCAGATACACCCAGAAAGGTGCACCAATCTTTTGCTGGGCACAGACACACACAAACACTCTATATGGGGCAATTGGGAGAATTCAAATGACCTTGATCCATGTTTTTGGACTGTGGGAGGAAACCAGAGAATCCGAAGGAAACACACATGGACACGGGGAGAACATGGAAACTCCACCCCTATTGGGATTCAAACCGGGAATCCCTAGCACTGAGAATAGAACGTTCTAACCACTAAACCACCGTTCTGCACCAGTCAGTGATACCAATTGCCCCAATGACTGTATCACTTGTAACCTTTTATGTTGGAAAATAAAAAACAGCCAGTGATGCTGCCTTGAAGTTCAACCCAAACCTCTCTGATGGGAGGAAACCGGAGTACCAGAATAAACCCACTTAGGCACAGGGAGGATGTTTGGTTACCTCAACTGGGAAATCAAACCTAGGACCTTCTTGCTGTGAGGTGGTAGCATTAAAAAGCTGTTTAAGTTCTAAAAGAGGTCCCTATTTGAACTAACTTATAACTTTTACTTTTCTTTATTTCTAGATGATAAATAACAGTTCACATAGCAGATTTAATAGTTACAGCTCATGTATCATGCGTTTGTTTGAAAAATGATCACTGGACTAAAAACCAAGGCAAGGGATTAAAATCAATAGTTTTCTGTTTGAAGATAAAACACTTTACTGTTCTGCTGGTTTTGTTGCTTTTGCTCGGTGCACCGCTACATAAAAAATGATTCAGGCAGTGTTGTCATCACTTGTCATCGTGCCTAAAGTCCTACAGCGTGCATTTTGTACTAGCTGTGCCTCTGGTGTGTATAATGCTTTGTGGGTTAGGGTCGAGTATGCGTTCAGTTTACCGAGCATCTGCTTACAATTTGAGAAGATTAGCTTTGTGGTTCAGGATGAATTTAAACTGGGTCTTAGACTTGCATTTACCTATTTTATATTTTAAAGACAATTAATAGTCATATTCCTTTTAATGTTTTAAGATTTGTCTTAGTAACTCATACATTTTGCAATGCGTTGTGTAATTATTTTATATTTCCAAGATCACTGCATTTCAAAGTGAAATATTTACTTTGTTTAACAGTATTATGTACTTTTTTAAAATAAATGTTTCATACAATGGATAATATAACAAACACTTTAATACAGTGTATATAAATATTTACATTAATATTGCATATTATTCTTAGTATAACAAGTTTTAGACCCCTAAAAAGTCATGAGGTTGCTAACAGTTTCATCAAAAAAAAATTTTTTATTTAATAGTATATTATTATTAAGTATTTTAAAAAATTGTATTTTCATTTATATAGTGCTCTTTAAATTAGAATATTGTTTCAAAGCAGGTTTACCGTGTTCTAAGGCTATACCCCCAAAAACAAGCCGAAGCTTTGGGGCAGAGAAAAATGTCTGTTATTTTTTTAAGGATGAAACCTTGTCAGGGCAGAGGCTCAGCAGCTGGGCAGTGTTAACAGTGCAAGATACTAAAAATGTATATTTTCAAACCAAGTGTGCGTCCTTATCACATGATTTTAGTTTTATAAAGGTTTAAAATTGTTGCTAAAATTCAATAACGTGGTAGGCAACATGGTGCAGAAGGTAGCAATGTATCCTCACTGCATTCGTGGAGTTTGTATTGTGATCGTGTTTGTGTAAGTGTCCTGTGAGAGCTGCAGTTTGCTCCCAAAGACTAAAGGCATTTAAGTCAGAACTGTAGAAATTGATTTGGCTCTAGATATGAAGTCTGTAGTCATTATTCTTTACATTGTTTATTCCCTTTGGTGCGCAAGGCATTCTGTTCCCATTGCAAAGACAGTGACACTTAATCAAGGTGTGTGCAGTTGACGGCTCAGGGTTCGATATGTTTACACAACTGGCTTGTTTGATCTCTACTCCACTCATCCTATTATCTTCCTCTCCTTGGGACTAGGGTCACTGAGGGGTACTGTTTATGGATGATGGTTTCTTGCGCTGGGCAGATACACCCAGGACAGAGTGCCAATCTATCGCTGGGCACACACACACACACACACACACACACACACACACACACACACACATACTATCCATCCATCCATTATCTTCCGCTTTGTCCTCTATTAGGGTCGCGGTGGGGTTCCCCATGCCCATCCAGGGGAGAATGGCTCGGGCACTGGGCAGATACACCCAGGACAGGGCGCCAATCTATTGCTGGGCAGACACTCACTCACACAGACACACTCTATATGGGGCGATTTGTAGAACTTAATTGATCCATGTTTTTGGACTGTGGGAGGAAACCGGAGAACCCAGAAGAAACGCATGCAGACTTGGGGAGAACATGGAAACTCCACCCAGATTGGGATTCCAACCAGGAATCCCTAGTGCTGAGAGGAGAACGTGCTAACCACTAAGCCACCATGCCGCCCCATATATATATATATATATATGTACACAGTATATAGAGGAAATCAGAATACTTTATTACTCCTCGGAAAGTTTTGGACTCTGGGACGAAACCCGAAAACCTGGAGAAAATCCAAAAGGGAGAACATTTAAACTCCAGATTCGAAACCTGGATTTAAACCCTGATCCCCAGCAATAAGATGTAAATGTGCTAACCACTATACTACATAGTTCCTGATATGAGTTTGTCTTTGTATTGTATGTGGGAAAAACAATTCACATGCTATTCTGCTTTTTCAGGCAACAATGAACCTCAACTTCTAGAATATGAAGGAATTAGTAAGACTCAATGACTCGGTTGGCCATAGTGAGGTAAATAAATTGTAACATATCTTGTTTCGGTTGATGACCTGCTGATGAATGATCTGATTGCATTTAGTTCATCTATTAGGCTGATTAAAATCACTCCTGCTTCGAACGCACAGTGTATGATAATATTCACAAATCACGAGTTTCTATTAGAACAGTGACAAGCAGGTGACGCATCAGTTGACCTTGGTCATCTTTCCGCGGTCTGCGCTGTGACGCATGTCATGTTCACGTTTCTTCTTTCTTCCTTGACCCGGGTTTGTGTTTAGTCTATCTTTCTATAAAGGACAGCTGGAGACTGACTGGAACCCGATCCCTTTTGAGGAGAATGTTTTTTCCTAAACGCTGAATCCGCCAAATTTTGCTGTTCCTATCGACTGATGGGCAACGAATGTTTGTTTGATCACCGGGAGGTGCTAACATGGAGCCACTGCACAATACAGCATGAAAAAATGCAGCTGGTGTCAAAAGGAATTGAAGTCAGGAGAAATCGATTAGGCCCTAGATATAAAGACTAGTCGTCATTCTTTACATTGTTAATTCACTTTATTCTGTTCTTTTATTGCACATTACGCCCAAAACACCCCCGTGAATTATTAACAGAATCCGTAGATGCGTTTTGTGCAGTGTGCAAGGCGTTCTTTTTCTATCATCATGTTGGCAAAGACACAGTAACACGCCCTAAATCAGCGATGGTGTGATTGATGATTTACTAAAGATCACTAAAATGATGAATCCACCGAATTCTGCTGTTCTTATCATCTGATGGGCAACGAATGTTTGTTTGATCACTGGGATGTGCTAACATGAAACCAGCAATAAAAGACAGCTGGGAAATCTGGCACAGTACAACATGAAGATGAAAGCTTGGTTTATTGGCATGTTTGCTGATTTACACATAATTGTATTTTCTCTACCAAATCAGTATGTACAGAACATAGGAATCCAGTATTAACAGGAATTATTAAACTAAACTGAACTGACAAATAGTTCGGCTTAAAGATGACTACACATTTATACAAAGCAATCCAGATGAACAGATAACGGAACCAATCAGCATCCCAGCATGTTGGCGGAACCGACATATAGCAAAAATTTTCTTGCGATGGCTATTCTCAGAAATTAAGAGCCATGTGTACGCGATGTCTCGTGTGAGCACGCTTTCGGCCTCTTGTCGCCAAGTCCTCCTGGACGAGTTGCGTGAGAAGGCTCTGAAGTCGAAGCCTGATGGCCTGGCCACGCGCTGCTTCTTCTCCACCGTCCGTTTCCGCACAATCCTGCACCGCCTGCTGAAGCTCCACCTGAAGAGGGCGCTCAGCTTTGTCCCTGAGCAGTGTGGGAGAGAACCACGAGCGAAAGATCTTCTCACAGATCACCTGGACAGTGAGAGAATGAGAGTTGATAGAGGGATGGCAGTTTGCGGGGCACGAGGGGGAAATGGCCATTATGAGTCACCTTCCTGGTCTTATTTCATAGTAGTGATGCCCGTCATCAGCCACGTTCTTTTTTCATGTCGTTTGCAGGGGTCTTGCGGGAGATATGTTCATCTCCTTGACCCAGCAGTCTGAACAACACAATGCCTCTATTGTCTCGAATGGCAGGTGGGACAATAGGATGGCAGAGGTCATCTGCTGACGTGTTAATTGATCAGCGATGGAGAGATGGGTTCTGTCTGGGGCCTGAAACTGGACTTGGTTTCAGCCCAGTCACTCGTCTGTTGGCTCTTCTTCTTAAAGCGAGCCGATACTGACAGAAGGTGTTGAGTCATATCATGGGAGATAAAAGCAAAGATGTGCTGATGCTCAAATTGAACCTTGATAAGTCCCATTTAAACAGATTGTTATCATCAAATTAAAATTTATGGTAACACTGCATCTAAATCTGGTAATCATAATGCATTAGTAACACATTTTTTTAAAGCTTTTTTTTTTTAGATTACCTAAATACTGGATTTAGGTAAAGTGTTACCATCAATTAAATTGAATAATGCAACATGCACTTTCTTTAAGCATTGAGAACAGAACAGGTATATTTAACCAAGTTATCGTTGCTTTTTTTTATCTTTGAATTCATATTTTTAAATCTTATTCTCCTTGTGCCCTTAAAGGCTCCTTTCTATCACCAAGAGCCGTTAACCTCGTTTACTTTAGGAGCGCGCGATACTGATAAGCTCCAGTTTCGTTCCCTCTATCTTCTTATCGTGAACTTTTAACATTCCAAACATTGTTCACGAGGAATCTAGTGGCTGAGAAATGACTTCTTCGTCCATCTTTTTGACCTTCAGCTTTATATTCTTCAACATTATTGTCATAATAAACATTATATATATATATATATATATATATATATATATATATATATATATATATATATATATATATATAAAATTCAGAATATTTTAAATATGCATTCATTCATTTACCTGAAGGTTGCTGTTCTTACGCTTCGATCCACACTTGTTTTTCTTCATATCACATTTGGAGACGCAGTCAAAAAAGTTGCAGTCGCTGTCACTGGTGCAGTTCTGCTCAAGAATCTCTCGCATTTTGGGCTCAAAAAAAGCCATGTCCACATCTATAGCTGCGACCTGCCAATGTAACACAAGCACTGATTAACAATCATTACTATAGTTACGATTAATGAGTGTATTAGGAATTGTATTTAGGGATTAGATTTGAATATGTACTGATTTTATCAAGAGATGTATTTTGCAGATTAATCTTCAGTCTAAAAATCTGAATTTATTATAAGTAAATAGCTTTGAATGGTCTTCACAAAAGAGATAATTGCAAGAAAAATATCTACAGTAGATATTTTTATAGAAAGGTGACTCTCTACAAAATAAATAAATTTATTTTTTTTACTGACAGGCACATAGAAATGTTAACGTTTAATGTTTGTTATTTAAACTATTTGTTTATATATATATATTTTATATAAGTTTTGTGTATAAGAAATTTTAGGCAAAGAAAGAGGTTTATTGTTTTCCCTATTAAATCTATTGAAAGCTTTTAATTGTTTGGGGTTTTGTAGTTTGACCCCATTTTTCACACAAACTCAAGTTGTCCGTGTGATAATTATATGAGTGCTGCTGTGTGCGGTTTTCCAAACGCATAGTCACATAGACTGGATCATAGAGCCATAAGTATACATTGCATGTTACGTGACTATTTAGCGGATCTGTGGATTTTTTTAATGCACTAAGCATTTTAGCAAATAATGCAGCAACATTGTTAGAATGATTTATGATCTTCACACATGCACATAAGCTCTCTGTGTTAATGCATTGCCGGGAAGTTACTTAGACTTCTAGTCATTTTGCAGCGACTAACCCAAACAATGAATGATAATAACCTAATTTTACCATAACCATAACTTTACTCTAACTATAACTTTACCTCATAAATAATCAAAAAATAATTTTACTTGAAAAAGCAAGGAGACTTGCTTGCAGTTTCCTAATGTCCCCACGTGTGATTCTTTAAACCCCATAAAGCTGTATTTATCTGTACACACATTAATATATACATAACATACATGCCTCTTTTTTAAAAAATTTTTGTAAGTGATTATATGTATCCCAGCTTTGATGGCTGGGGTCAGAACACGGAGACTTTACCCCTGAAGTAATGAGACTTAAGGGCCTTGCCGAAGGGCCCACATTGATAACACTGTAAACACTGGATTTGAACCCTCATACTCCGGATTGATAGCCCAACACCCTAACCACTGAGCTACCCCATCCCTCATACATCCCCATTTATACAAAAGTGTGGATATGCTTCTTGTTTGTTCCACTTATTGTCCATGTTCTCATTTCACTTATTTTAAAGATAGACTTTGTAGTTCTACAATTCCAGACTGTAGTCCATCTGTTTGTGTTCTATTGCATACTGTGTACATCCCCTTTACTCTGTTCTAATGGAAGGTGGTGCCTTCCTATCCCAGCAGTGTCACTGAGGTGTTTAAATGAAACTACAGCAGCACTGCTTCACTAAAACCTCGTCACCACATCAGTGTTACTGCAGAACAGCCAATAAACAATCCACCACCCAAATGATACCTGTTCTGTGATGATCCTGACCAATAGAGAACAGAGGGACTAACAACAGGGGACTAACAAAAACAAAGAACACAGTTGGACAGTCTGTAATTATAAAATGACAAAGTCCATGTACAAGGTAAGTGGTGAAAATATAAAATGGAGAAGGTATGTCCAAATATTTGACTGGTATTGTGTATATAAAGATATATTTGTTTCTTGCATGAGCAATTTTAAGCAAAGAAAGAGATTTGTTTTTTAAAGGCTGCTCTGTCTGTGTTTACATTAAATTACTACTCTTTTTTTTCTGTAGTATATCTGTTGAGTGATTTAGTGGCTTCATTTGAGGCAGTTGGTAAATCTAAATTCCGTGACCTTCTCTTGTTTGTTTAAGGTTTTTATTGTTTCCTCAAAGTAGCTTACCGTATGTAAGCAGGCATTTGCCGCAGCTTAATGACAGCTTTACCCAGCTTCAGCAAGTTCCCTGTTATTTTAGTCAATTACCCTACGTGATCCACAGATACCCCTGCACACGGCTGCATGGTGAAATACCCACCGTTAAGTCCTTCCTGATGGCAAAGTTTTCTGGCTTGATATCACAAAGATGTAAGTGATGAGAAAAATCTGATTCAAAGTGGTCCACCATATCCAGAAAGCTCAAGGCCACTCTGGGCACCATGTCCATCTGTGTCTCTGTCTCTGTAGAGCTGTGAGAGAGACTCAGGGAAAGCTCTTCTAGCGAAAAGATGTTTTGGTTCCATGCGTGGCCGGCCGCAAGGTACTCCACAGCATAAAAGTGGCCGCAGGAGCCCAGCACCTTGGCCACATGATCCGTCAGGTCCTGCATTACACGGAGGAAGGTGTATTCCTCCTGTTGGAGTAAAGCCCAGAGCGAGGCCAGCTCTGCCCGCGTGTACACCTGTGACCTTTCATTGAGTTTCTGGCTCCACAGCTTGGGAAGGGTCAAGTTACCTCCGGCCTCCAGACCCAGCAGGTTCTTAATCTGCAACGTGGCATATACGACCACATCCAAAGGTGAAAGCTCCTCCTCACCCCCCATCTCACCTGCTGTGTCCTGGTATTCCAAGAGACCCAAAACCTCGTAAGATGAGAAGTTCTCAAGTTTGGATTTGAGAACAACCGGAACACCCCGCCAGCTGGCTGCCATGACCTTCTTGCCATTCTCATAGTAAAGGCAGCGTTTGTATTCCACATGGCCGCTAACACAAAGGTCTTCACACAGGTCACCTGTTAGTACACCTTGATGGTATTCCTCACACTGCAACAGAAAAGGCTTTCAGTTTACACCAACTTCTTTTAATCTTTGTAATAACAAGGTACATTTATATTATGTGGAATAAACATTCAAACTTATGTTATTATAATAAAATTTTAGGATTTAATCAATGTTAAGTAGCAGGCATAATTACAATGCTTTAGAAATAGGATTAAAATAATATAATATGTTAGAATGTTATTGTTGTAGATATAACATTCATACTATAAAGAGAATGTCCTATTTGTAAAAAAAATTATAGGGAAAAATTGTTACCAAAAACAATGTTATTAAAAAATTAGATCAGAAATAAAAAAAGTATGAACATTGTACGAGCCTGCTAATCTGAGTACCAAAATAGAATAACCTAATAATGATTAACTCAAGTATATTTATTGTTATTATAAAACAATATTTCAATATTATCTATCAGATAAAATTGTTTTTGAAAATGACTTTTTATAATGTTGTGAATTAACCTATAATAAAATAACTGCATTATTTTATTTATATTTATCTGTAAATAATAATTTTAAAAATATACGTTTCTAATCACATTAATAATTGTTATATTAATAATTAATTTATTCTAGCACTTTGTCTTAATAACTGGAATTAAATACGATAAATGCAATAAATATATATTTTCCTACCATTTTATTTTGGGCTGTAATGCTTAATAATACATATATAGAATATAATTATATAAATTGATAATGGAATAAATTATTGTTATATTTAATGCTAAACAATACTTGTTTATAATAAAATACAGCTTTATATCAAAAGTACCTTAAAAGCATTATTACCCATTGCATTACTAATTTATTGACATGTGGCATTTGTGTATATCAACTGAGGCAGTTGTAGGCTTGTGGCTAAGGAATCAGTTTTATAACCTAAAGGTCCCCAGATCGATTCTGTAAATACCCTTGAGTAAGGCACCTACCCACAATTGCTTCTCGTTTGCTGTATACAGGGCTACCCACCATTCCAAACACATGTGCTCACCTCACTCAGTGTTTGTATGTGTGTGTCACTGCACGGATGGGTTAAATGTGGAGGAAAAAATTTCTCTGTGTGTAAGCACTGTAGGCAAAATAGATCACTTTATAATGTATTATAAAAAGAATGAGCTATTATTTTGCTCAGTATTGTTTTGCTGTTTCACAATCTTAAGTTTACTCCTTGAAAAAATCTAATGCTGATTGCCAGCCAGGATCATCCTCTAAAAAATCACACACACACTCATACGCACACAGACACACATCTTGTCTTTATTTAGATTGCAGTGGCAACACTTGATTTCCCAGAGATTAGCTGCAAGTCGACTGATGTCATAATCTGCACAGTGGCATCTGAGGTCAGTCAGGGTTGAGGCCGGTCAGCTAATGCAACTGATTTGGCTGATGATCGCACTTTTAGATAACTTATTTTCCGCATCAGCATCATTCACCAGGATGATTTAATATTCTCAGTTGGATCTATCGCCAGATTCCATTTCACATTCATACATTAAGATCCCTGCAGAATTTAGATGGTATTATTCGGAACAGTGTATACTATATAAGATATATGTATTTGTTCAGTTTCAATGATAATGATATCACATGTTTTTGTAGCAAACCCAAATAACTTGCACTACATTTTAAGCCTCATAACATTTGCCCTTCTCGCACTTTAATGAGCTTGTTATTCAGAGTATTTATTGTGTCTTGCTTAAGAGCCAACTGGCCTTGGTGTATTTCTGTAAGTAGCGCAGTGGTCAGTGCAGTCGATGACTTACATGCATTTAGTCTGGCCTTTTTTTATTTTCTTGGCCTAGACGTCTGCCAAGTACCACACATCCGTTTGAATTCCCTAGATTTCTTTGCCTTGCATCATATCAGTTAGCAGCTGTTTTTGGCTTCTGTGTCAGTATGTAAACTTTCCCACCGTTGGGTTCACTTAGATCCATAATTAGCTTTGGATCTAATCCGTAGCTCAAAGACGGTTCAAGGAGAAATTGGCATGTTTCGAGATATAAAATATGTCTTGTGATTTGTTTTATAATTGACTTAGTAATAAGTAATTAATTTGCAGAAATAACATTTCATTATTTTTTAAGACCCCATTGGCGAAATGTTTCTGTCAGGAATAAAAACAGGCAGGCGTTTTTAAATTACATGTTGGCTTTGTTAGTAATTAACTCAGATGTAAATGTGGACCAACTTTTAACTGAAGAAAAAACATTGTTAAACCAGCTTTATTGCCTATTATAGTTTGGCATGCCAAAAATGTGTAACTATGGCATCTAGCACTATGTTGGTTTGTGGCACTGAAGTAGAGAAACACAAAGCAGCCTCATTGTGTCTTATCAGGTCAGATGCATTTGCCAACTCTGTATGTGATCTTAAAGCCCAGCATTTGGAATTGTAAATTTTTTAGATTAACTTCCCCTTTTCAGTTCTGCTTAGCAGTGACCTGGAAATTTTCACACAATTATTTTTATTAAATAAACTTTCTGCACTGCATCCATCACTATCAGAACAGTCTGACTCATTCACATCCCAACCAAAGGCTTTAAACTATTCTTTTAATATTTGTTTTTCTGCTCATTAAGAAATGACCTGCTGTGTATCTGATAGGTTCTACGATCAATTTTAAAATGATTTGTTCTGCTTAACAGCTGCTGCTGAAAAAGGCTCAGCCTTGACCTTAAAATAAAGATAATAATCCCACTGTATACTCCAACCATCTTGAAATATTAAAACCTGGTTGACCATGGATTGTAAAAGCAATAACGCACTCAAGGTTGTGTATTAATGTGAATAAATCATAGGAAAGAGGTTACACCTGCTTTTGTAAAACAACTAAAAGCACACTAGAATAAGAAGTAATTAAAAAGGTTAGAGTCATAAATGTGTTTATTGAAAACAAAATCGCTAATAAACTGGTCTTCCGCAATGTGGTCTTTTACAGTGGATTTTACAGTAAACACTGATCGCTGAGAAACAGGTTTCCGGTTTCTATAACGAGCAAATACTGCCAAATTACAGAATGCAGTTTATAAAAAACAGAAAAGAATGTATTAAATATCATGCATTTAGATGAATGTTAAGTGCTCAGTGTTGTGTGTTACTATCTGATTTTAGGACCAAAACTTGCATATAAAAAAGCAATAAGGCACTTGAAGTTGTGTATGCTTGTGAATAAATCACAGAAAAGAGGTATAACTGAACTCCCATCATGACTAACACCTCTTTCCCATAATTTATTCACAATAATACACAAAAATGAGTGGCTTATTGCTTTTATAAAATGGTTACAAACACACTATATATATACAGTATATATATTAAAAAAAGGTTTGATTTATAAATGTGTTTATTAAAAGCAGAATCGTTGATTGTCTTCCGCAACGTAGTTTTTAAAGGGAACACTGATTGCTGTGTAACGGCAATTTGTAATTGTGGTTTCTGTAACAATAAAAACTGACACCAAGTTGTAACATTATAGAATACAGTTTATAAAATTACAGCAGAAATAGGCTTAGTGCTCATCAGGAAACGGCACTCTGTTTATAATAATATGTACTTTATGATTTAAAATAATGTATTGTATATCACGCATTGATAAACGAATGTGTTAATAGTGGGTCTACCATTAAAATAAGTGGGACATTAAGGGCAAGAGCACCTACAAAATAATCCAATATAAACAATCTATTTATTTATTTCTAATATCAAATTATAGTTATTGGCTTAATCACAGTGCAGAAAAGTCACTGTATCATTAGCCATTTAAAAGGTTTGCATGGCTGTGTGCATAACAAACAAGCTTTACAGTTCATATAGCATCCTCATTTGAGTAGATCTCAACAAATTTTTTTGCATGAAGTCTTTCCTCAAAACAATGCATCATGGAACTGAACGCATATTTCACCCAAGGCTAGAACAACAAAATAAAAAAAATACATTGCAATTTGTCAGCAGTTATCATAGACATTATGAAATAAAGACCTTCCAATATAGTGTATTAACATCCAGTATACAGATAAAATTGAATTATTTAGGGCTCCACAGTCTTGCTTTTATGCAATGTTTTCATTAATAGGCATGTACAGAACTTGCAGACAGGAGTATGTGTGCTTTATCTTTGTGCTAAAACAGAAAAAGAAGGGAAAGCACTGAAGCCCTGCAGCAGAAAGCCATTAATGGCACAGTCAGACTCTTCCGGCTATTTCATTAACTCTCACTGAGAAGCAACCTGTAGCGTAGGTGACAGGTGTTACTGCTGATTTAAAAAAAAAAAAAGGAAGCCTGTGCCTGAACAACTGGGGGGGGGGGGGGGGGGGGGGGGGGGGGGGGGGGGGGGGGGGGGGGGGGGGGGGGGGGGGGGGGGGGGGGGGGGGGGGGGGGGGGGGGGGGGGGGGGGGTATATATATATATATATATATATATATATATATATATATATATATTATATATATATATATATATATATATACATATATATAAACATATAGATATAGATATATATATATATAAACATATAGATATATATATATAGATATATGTTTGTGTGTGTGTGTGAGTGCTTTTGCAGAATATTAACACAAAATAATATTTGTAACGTAAATGATTTTGAAAAAAATTCTATGTCCTTTAAATTACATATTTAAATATTTATATAAATTTTGATGAAAACTAGGTTTGTTCTGTAAGGACAAAGTGTGCTGCAACTGGAAATTTTAGTTTCGTGCGAGTTGTGCCACTTGGTCTAACATTCTGGCTATCAGCATTATACTTTTTTTCATAAATGTCGTCATGACTATGTTGAGGTACTCTTATGATTAATTAATTGTAATGTTTTTAATCATGATTGCTATTCTGTGCAGGGGAAACTTTTAATTTGGGTGGAAGTTGTTTTGGTTGGTGTTTTTTCTTTGTTTGTCTTAGCTAAAAAAGTTTATTTTTGTAAAAAAAAAAAGACAAAAATAAAAAACCCACAAACATACCAATAAGTGACCAATTACACATAAATTTACGTTTACACAATTGCAGGAAAAAATCATTACAAGCCTGGGCCATGTGGCAAGTATTCATTAATATTTCTGACAAAAAATAAAATATTATTATATATAATAATATAATATATTATTTAAAATGTTTTCAAGAGATTCATTTATAATTTCTCTATATAAATAAAAGTTAACATACAATTAGTATATACACCATAAATACTGAGGCACAACAAGTATGAATTTCAACTGATGATGATTTATTGATTTCTGTTCTCCAGCTCCTCTAAGCTTTTTTAGATGGCACTTGTGTTAAGACTTTAACTTTCTGTGGTTTGAACAATGTCATTGCAGAAGCTCACGCTGATAGAGGGGGTTTGCTAAATGTAAATGTGTTATTGAATATACAAGGTAAGATTTTTCACAAGGTGCATTTATGAAATTTAATACAGAAGAATAATAATAATTTTTTCTGGTACAAAATGTGGTTTATGATCCAACTCTAAAACAAAGAGGAATATTTTATCCGCGGGTTTGATTTGGGTTCATGACTCATGTCTTTTAAAAGAACATGTTGCATGCTGTAACAAGCTGCGCTTGGCCGCGCGCTCTCAGCACATCTTGTGTCGCCAGTTTTGCTCGATTTCACCTGGGTGAACCGTAGTTTTGTTTTGACATTGTGTCTTGCGTACCATTTCGGCCATTTCCCCTTTTTTGTCAAAAAAAGGTCTTTGTGATGTGTCACAATATCATTATTTAAATACATTAAATATGGTTTTATTAAAAGAGAACTACAAAGTAAATAGGTACCAGGTGTGTCTTTGTTAGAAACAACATTCAGTCCTTGTTGCCTGTCTTCCTGTTATATATGTAGTGTATTAGTATATATTTATACTGATACCACAACACCTTCACAACTCTTTAACCCTGCACTTCATTATTTGCACACAGATGCACTACACACTTTAACTATAACTTACAAAACAATTTTTACTTTATATCCGTACAATTTGCACATTGTAAATATTAATTTTATTTAATTTTACTTTATCCTTTTGCATAACATTTTGTAAATCCAATTTTTTTACTGTAAATCCAATTTTTTTACTTTGTCTGGAGATGTCAGAAAATAATTTCACTGCTGGCTGTGCATTGCTACGCATGTGACTGATAAACTTGATTTCATTTGATTTTGATTTGATTTGATTTATGTGATTAAATTCACTACAGGTTTATTTAATGCTAGTTTATAGATTATGTTAATATATACAAGCTAAACATTGCTTTGTTCAATTTAAACATTCAAGTTTTATTTTTTTTCTGGCTAAATAAAAACAGAATGTTATACAGGCCAAGAGTATAACCCTGTTAAATACCATCTGCAAATTAAATGCATCCTCGTAAACAGTAAATTAACTAGTGATCTTGGTTGTACCCTTTAAACCCCCTCCAGACAGATAAATAGCTGCCACTCAGTTTCCCCACCCTGATCTTTAATTAGATGACTTGGCACCGTGAGTAAATTCTTTGCAGGGCTGCTATTGAGCCGCGGAGACACTTCGCCCGGGGTGAATCGAGACATACGACGGTGGTGTCTACATGATGCCATTTTTAAAACACCCTTACGAAAAAAATGTGCATTTATTCATAGGGTTACTTAAGGAGTTGAGTTCTGATTGCATACAATTTGCTATGAATATGCTTCTTAGCAAAAATGGCAAAATGGCAAAATGTAATGTAAAATGGAATGTTTACATTTTTATAGTTTTACCATCAAATCATTGGTTAGAAAATTTGCAAAAACAGAAACCTTTGCTCCATCATTTTCTCATGATTTCTCTACTTGTTGCAGCAACAATTTGGTGGACAGCTGTAAGTTGGGAGATTAATGTACAGTACATAGTCTTCTTGTTCATCAAGATTTTAAAGTTTTATATCAGACTTGAACTAACATGTCTGTGTCAGAAAGTTTTCCATGTTTGCAAGTTTTCTCACATGACTTAAGCAAATAAAAAAGACTCTTCTAAACTATTACTTCATCTAGTCGTTGACCGCTTGCACAATTTTTGACCTGGGATCATTAAAGGCTTACCATTTTGCACTTGTGGATTTTGTCCCGTTTTGTCCATGTTTGATAACGACAGGCAAACCGATTAACATTACCTTTAATTCTAAAAACAAACTCTTACGTTGTCCTGCACTCTTTCTCTGTTTGTAAAGATTCAAATGCTGTATTGATTTTGACATTACTATGTGAAAGACTACACTCCTCAACAGCACACTCCTTCAGGCGTAGGCAGTTTACGCAAACTTGTGGGATTGATTCCAAATTAATTCTGCGGCATGACAATAACCCCATGCTAGCGAAAAAGTGAATGGAAGAATACAACTCTGACAGAAGCTTCATGGGGTCAGTGTGGGATAAACATGAAAAGACAGAAGCCAGGGGGAACTGAAATTTGCATGTTCTGCAGGGGGTTTGCAGCAACCCGTTAGTAAAGGAACTCGCAAATTACAAAAACAACAGGAAACCTTTGAAAACTGGCACCGTTTTAGAAACGGCTCACAGAAAACGAGGGTTGATCTGGGTTTCCTTCACTTTCAGCTTATTGCTAAAACTGTATATTGTATTAAAGCAAAAATATAACTATGTACAATAAGCTTATGTAAACAATCCTGTTTTATGTTATTAACAATACTTTAAAGCAAGGTGAAATAGTAAATAGTGAAACAGAACATCGTGTTAGTGTATTTATTTATATTGCTTAGTAAAGCCTCGTTGCTGTTGTGCGCTGCTCTATGGTTCTTTGCATGGATTTGTATATCCTGCTGAATCTTTTAACTGTAAATACATGAAAGTACCTATTCAAGGATGTGAGCCCATATGCAGATAAAACCCTTTCTATAATTCTTTTAAATATGTTACTGGTAGAAGCTTATATTAAAAAAAGATAATACACTTTACATTTAGTTTACACTGTGTTAAAATCTCTGTTGTAAACTTTAATTATGAATGAAAAACCTAAATTAACTTTAGGTGTATTTGAACAATACACCCGATTTATACCTATTCTATACATATTGCATGCCTGGTGATGAAATAATAATAAATAAAATGAAATTATTTATTTATACAAAACATTCCCAACTTCTGTTGGAATTCTGTAATCGCCCGTCTTTAGATTAGCTATGAGAACCAGGGGGAAAAAATTATATTTAAATGTACAGAGGAAGTTTGTAATACAGTTTCTATAGACACAAACTGAGGTTCTGACCCAATATTGTCTTTAAATCACAAACTGTCCACTAAAGCTGAAACTTATATAAAGCATGAAACCAGACTGTACTCTTGTGTTTGCTGTGTCCTCAGTCCAGATCCCTGTATTTATACAACTATATAATCATTTCCAATCGTGTTTCGTGTTCACTTCTGTGAGCAGGATGAACAAATTTTAAAATGTAAGCTGTTTTTTTTCTTGCCGTATTAAACTCAACTGGTTATCTTGTGATGATTCAAAACTGTCTAAACAGTTACATGATCGCGTAAGTTGACTTTTAGGATAATAAATCAAGACCTACGTTGTTTTACAGGTTTGATAAGACATTACACAAATAGCTGCTCATGCCTGATACTTTAATAATAATACAAGTTTTATGTCGTAATACATTTATTACTGGTATTAGATTCTTTTATGTTCTTGTGAATTGGGTGCACCATTAGACCTACATTAATTGAACAAAAATAGAGTATGATCCTTGTTTTAATTCATCCTTAAGGTGTTTAATAGAATTCTGCAGTTCGATCTAATTCTTTCGCACCAAGCTTACCGTCTTTTGTATATCTTTGTGTATATCTTTCTGCAGGGAATGGCTTCCTCAAACCTTTTCCCACATGTATGGATAAAGGTAAACAAGATGCATGTCAAAAAGTTTGATTTTATACACACTTAACGATGAGACTGAATTAAACACCTAAATCCATAATTACGATGCAATTCCCAATGCATTATGTACATGTCTGCGATGTTTGAACTAAAAAACTTGCTTTTACCCACTGTTGTACCTGACTGCTAAAAATATCACTGTAAAGGGAGAGGAGAAAGTGAGAGAAGCAGTAGTTAAGTGTCAATTAACTAACGAGTTAAAGATCAAGAAATGGATTCAATTCAGTGATTATATTAAAATGACAGAAATTCAATCTGTCTGAAATATTAGGAGCAATTTACAGAGAGGCAGATAAAACAATCCAAAATGTAAGTGCTTGTGATTTTGCTGAGAAGCCCAACAGTGTGAGCAGCACGGCAACCTGGGATTTTAACTATTCACTTTATAAATGAAAGGATGGACAACTGTTGCATTTGTATCATATGATTTTATGAATGAAAATAAAAACCTGTAAGTTTCACCTGTATTAATACATCCCCAATTAAACTTAACTCAGAAGAGTTAAAGAGGTAAAGTAATTTATTTTGCCTATATTGCTTACATACAGAGGAATTTGTTCTCCATATTTAACCAATCCTTGCTTTAAAACACACACACACACACTGGTTAAGTGAGCACACATGCCTGGAGCGGTAAGCAGCCCAGTATACATTAAATCCCGGAGAGCAATTGGGGTTAGGTAGCTTGCTCAATGGCACTTCAGCCTTAGTACATAGTGAGACCGGGAATAGAACCGGGGACCTTCAGGTCACAAGGCAGGTCACTTAAACACAAGCCTACGACTGCCCCAGTTAGTACTCAGATTGAGTTAGTAGAGTGAGTGACATACAGGGTATACATACAGTATACATAAAATCCAGCTAATTAAATCCATCTGTTAATTTTGACTGTAATCATAGCGCCAAAATTAAACTAAATAAAATGACTGTTAGGTTGATAACTGGACAGTTAGTTAGTTAGTTAGTTTAAATTCAGCAATTTACTTTTAACTCAGCTGCTTTCCTCTGACTGCATGTAACTTCATTAACATACACGTTTAATGATCTACTTGTCTTTTAATACAGGTGTGCTCACACAGCTTCTGCTGCTTCTGCTTAAGTATCTCTCTCTAACGAAGTGGTTTACTTCAAATCATTCACATTCACGTACAAAAACTTCAGCACACTTTGTATACGTGTGCGCGACATTTGCCAGCATCGATGGCTCAGAGATACACGCTTTTCCGTCTCTTTGTTTACAACTAGAAAAAACGTTTGTGATCATGCGCTTGCCAAGAGCTAATGGAGGAGCTCTGAAGCTGTGACCTACCACTCTTTGGAGGATCCTCTTGCTCTTGTCATCCGTGCAGAAGTCGGAGAACATGGTGGTGTGCACAAAGAGCAGGCCGCTCAGGAAGAGCCATGAGGCGAGCCAGAAGAGCAGGAAGAGCACTGTGGTCCTGCGCCACACTCTTGCTCTTCTCCAAGCACATCTTCGGCCCAAAGCCAGTGCCCTACGTGCGGCCCGAAACATGCCCTCTGCACTCTGCCCACTTGTCTGACAGCGTTCCTCCTGTAGGCATCAGCAATGGTCCTGGAAGTGCAACAAAGGCTTGGAGTCCAGCTGGTTGTCCTGCAGGACATCTGAGCAAGTTGGTTTGTTTCTTAGTTCGCCTCATACACACAAACAGGCCAATCCTGGTCTGGAGAGCTTCCCAAACCAAGTGTCCTTCCACGCTGCTGCTTTGAGGATTGATGACGCTCTTTTTGACTTGGAAAGCAGTGAAATTATCCCCACTATCTCATTCTTTCTCTACTTTCCATTCCGTTGTCCTGCTGCTATCTGTTTTCTCCTGCTTCTCCACACCGTGGTGTTCTCTTCCCGTCTCTCACTCGCCCCTCTCCTTCCTTCTCTCTCTGCCTCTGGCTTTCAATTCCCCCTCTCCCTCTATCTCTCTCTTTCAATCTCTCCCACTTACTATACTCCACCTTTTTCTTCCTCTCCCTCTCTTTTACTGTGTGCCGCCCGCCCCCTTCTCACAGACTAACCTCCTTCGGGTTGCGTTTTTGCTGTTTCCACGGCAGCCAGGCCTTTCCAACAGACGCGCTGTCTTGCCGTGCGTTCTGCCAAAACTCTCTCCCGCGCCACGCATGCAACATACTGCCTTTAATAATTGCAATGCAGCTTTGCACCAGCCACGCAACATGCAACCTTTTAAACACTCCACTATTCTAATGACTTTAATAGATCAAAGTGGAAATACTTCACTAAGATTCCCTGCTGCATGGGCAGCTTGATGTTTAAACCCAGTCGCCGAGTATTTGATTTACAAAGGACTTCTCTGCAGTGATGGAGCGTGGGATTTGATTTGCGCTGTCTGAATGAACGAAGGGCTCTGTGGCTTGTTCTTCAGATGAGCTGGGAGCCAAGTGCCTCTCTGTGTGACTGTTGTGCTCTGTTGTGCTGAGGACACAGCATGTGCTCGGAATTCCTAATTGTCTTCTTAGACTATAAGAGAATGGCCAACCAGCCATCAGCTCATTTTCAGCTGTGTTCTCAAAAAAATGCTTTACACTATATTAGTTGTCTATTAGACATTTTTTATTTGCTTGGTGGCAATATGTTCCCTCAACTTATTAATCTTTTCAGGTGCTGCTCCGAATACGAAAAAACTTGAGACACTGATACAGGGAGGTTCATGGGGCAAAGATACCTTACATTTAAAAAGGAGGTTAGAAGGCTGTATTTTTGTGCATTGTTTATAGTAGTGTTGTGTGTTTCATCATTTACGCATGTGATACACCACGTGGGCGGCATAGTGGCTTAGTGGTTTAGAATGTTCTCCTCTCAGCGCTAGGGATTCCCGGTTCGAATCCCAATCTGGGTGAAGTTTCCATGTTCTTCCCGTGCCTGCGTGGGTTTCCTCCGGGTTCTCCAGTTTCCTCCCACAATCCAAAAACATGGATCAAGGTCAATTAAATTCACTCTAGTAGAGGATAAAGCGGAAGATAATTGATGTATGGATACACTATGTTCAACACTTAAACATAAAGATGTTATAATCTCAGAATAATCTCATGCCCATCAATAGGAGAACGTTTCGGGCGCTGGGAAGATACACCAGAGAGGGCAGGGACAGGGCACCAATCCATCACTGGGCACACACTCACTTTTGGGACAATTTAGAGTAGCCAATTCACCTTAAATCCTTCTTTTTGGACTGTGGGAGGAAACTGGAGAAAACCCACATGGACAAGGGGAGAACATGGAAAGGCCACTCAGATCGGGATTCAAACCTGCATCCCCAGGCTGATAGGTGGATGTGCAATATGTTCCCCTAACTTATTCATCCTATTAGTCTGTGTTTTGAATATTGAACAGCTTGAGACACTGATATAGGGAGGTGAAGACTTCCATGGGTCAAAGACAGCCTGCATTTAAAAAGGCAGTGAGAAGGCTTTTTTTATTGTTAATTATAGAGTTGTGTGTACTTCATTATTTACGCATGTAATACACTACTTTCAACACATCAATAAAAATGGTTTAATTTTAGAATAATCTCATCTCATTATCCTCCACTTAATCCTACACTAGTGTGTTGGGGAAGGGATGGTGGGATGTAATGCCCATCCATAAGAGAATGCTTCAGGCGCTGGACAGATACACCCAGGACAGGGCACCAATCCATCCCTGGGCACACACTCATTCACACAAACACATACACTATAGAGATTTAAAGCAGCTAATATACCTTGAATTCATGTTTTTTGGATTGTGGGAGGATACTGGAGGAAACCCACATGGACATGGGGAGAACATGGAAACTAAACACAGATCACTGGACCCCAGTGCTGAGAGGCGGGTGTGCTATTCTATTAGGAAAATAATTACTTAGTCACACTGCTTCATTTAACCAGGCTTCTCTCATTTAAACGATTTTTCTTCATTTTCAAGATTTTGCATTTGGTAATTTAGCAAACACTTTTAATCCAAAGCGACAAGTATCTCAGCATTAATGGCTGGGGTCAGAACATAGGAACAGCAGCAATCATGCAATTAGTGAACATAGGATTTGAACCCTAAATCTTTGGATTAATAGCCCAAACAGCCTTGCCACTGAGCTTCCCCACCCTTCTTAGTTTTCTTAATAGTATTCTTGTGATACTAAACTATTAAAGTCTTACTAAACTAAGCTTGTTCTTTTTCCCAAATTTACTTCATTTAACTCAATTTAACTCTGAGAATCCTTCAAATTACTGTTTAAATACTTCTCACTAACAAATTGGAATAGAAAAGCAGACTTTGACATCCCTACAGAAGTAGTTTTCTATGATGCTTTGAATACGCTACATTAAAACATTTTGCATATGCTTTGATTTAATGTGAGTTAGAATTAGAGTGCAGGGTCAGTCATGATGTAGCACAACTGGAGCAACAATAGTTAAGGGCCTTGCTCAAGGGTCCACATTGGCAACTGTTGGTGGACTCGGGGTTTAAACCCACAACGTTCAGATTGCTTGTCTAATACTCTAATGACTGAGCTTCCAAACCACAAAGACAAAGAACATGCCCTGCTGCCAAAGAATCAAACCCAGAACCTTCTTGCTGTGAGGTGAGCATGTGCACGCACCAGTGTGTGTGTGTGTGTGTGTGTGTGTGTGTGTGTGTGTGTGTGTGTGTGTGTGTGTGTGTGTGTGGTATCCATTCTATCGTGTTGGACCCTTGGATACTCTATATCAGCAATTATCAACTGGTGGGTTGGGGTTGTGACCTTTATTTATTCATTTATTGTAAAAAAAAATAAAATAAATATGATTTAAAGCAATTATTGCTCTTCTAACTTTATATACGTCTTCTATCTTAAAAAAGATGAGACAGAGAGAGGTATTCTTATTGCCATGGTAATCATAATTTGTTTGCCGGTTACCCATCTCTTTAAATTTGTGATGATGTCTGGAGGCAAGATGGCTAAACGAAAACATAACTCTGAGGATTTAAAATGTGGATTTTCGTTTAAAAATACTTTAAAATTCACATTGCATGCATATGTATGTTTAAATGTCTTTTTAAAGAGTAGTTTTCCAAAAAAAAAAAAAAAAAGTTTTTAGTTTGTATTCTATAAAAGTGGGTCACCTTCTAATGGCCATGAGAAAATGTGGGTTCTGAGCTGAGACCTGTTAAGAACGTCTGCTCTGTATTTACAGTGATTAAGTTCCATAGGTTTTCATAGTGAAAGAATTTATGAGATGGAAGTCTTTACTCGACCATAATTTACAAACAAAACAATCAGGGTGGCAATTAGTACTGCCAGTCAGCATGTCTTTAGAAAGTGGGAGGAAATCTGAGCACTCAGAGTAAACCCACTAAGGCACAGGGAGGACAAGAAGGGGGACGTTGAGAATAGTAACCTCTGCACCACTGTGTTATTAAATCCAATAATCTTTAACAGCATCAGTAAAAAAGCTATGCAAAAAAACTTGTGGGTTCTGTGGTACGTAACCCAAGAGTGCAGCATAAAACCACAAGTTTCCTGTGTACTGACGTGCTCTGAGCAGCCCATTCTACCTCTTTAACCTATTTATCCCAAAATGTTCTTTAAAGACCAGTGAAGTAAAGAACGTGTGAGGTGACATAAATATTCTTGGCTTAGTGATTAGCATGTTAGGTAGCTCAGTGGTTAGGGCATTGAGCTATTAATCTGAAGGTTGGGGGTTCAAATCCCAGGTCCAATGAAGTTACCAATATGGGTCCTTGAGCAAAAACCTTAACCCTCATTGCTCCAGAGATGTTGTGATTAACCCTGTGCTCACCTTGTATGTCGCTTTGCATAAAAGTGTCTGCTAAATGACCAAATGTAAATGCAAATGTAATGTAGATGTAAACTATCAGTGCTGGAGATTCAGGTTCGAATCCCGGTCCGTGAGGTTTTTCTCTGGGTTCTCCAGTTTCCTCCCACAGTCCAAAAACATGGATTTAAGGTGAATTGGCTGCTCTAAATTGCCCTTATCTAAATTGCTTCTATAGTGTGTATTTGTGTGTGAGAGAGAGTGTGTGTCCAGCAATGAAGTGGCACCCAAACGTTCTCCCCTGGATGGGCATGGGAAACCCACTGTGTCCTTAGTAGAGGATTCAGCAGAAGATAATGAGATAAGGTAAGACATTAGAATGTAATTATTCTACAAATCCTGAAATATTATTTATTTAATAAGTTGAGTGACAAAACAAAATCGATTTAGCCAGTTGTCTGACTACTATGAATGTTTATAAAAGTTACAGTATGATGCCTGTTTTAGCAGCGTGGTGGTGCAGAGGCTAATACTCCAACCTAATTGTAAAATTGTTAGGTTTGTCTATGATGGACTTAACTAGGGTGTTCCTTTCTCTGTGAAGTTTGTATGTTTTGCACATATCTGTGTAGATTTGTAGATTTTTCTATCAAAGGCAAAAAAGACTATATATTTTAAGTGAAGAAATTATGAAGTATAATTAATGCCTAGCATGTTCGCCTCTTAGCACTGTGGAGCCAGGTTTAAATCTCAATCTGGGTGGTTTCCCTCCCACAAAACCATGGATTTAATGTAAAATAGAATGCTCTAGATTGCCCCATATAGTGTGTGTGTGTGTGTGTGTGTGTGTGTGTGTGTGTGTGTGTGTGTGTGTGTGTGTGTGTGTGTGTGTGTGTGTGTGTGTGTGAGTGAGTGTCCAGTGATAGTTTGAAGCCCTGTCCTGAGTGTATCTGCATTGGGATTCTCCCCCACGCGATCCTATTAGAGGATTAAGTGAAAGATAATGAATGAATAAACAAAGCTTTTTATTTTCCATTCTCTTTTAATCTGTATTTAACCTGGCATGACATTTAGAACAGGTTATTATTTACAGAGACACCGTGGCGGCTTTGCCATGTAAACAGGATAAAAATTATTGACTAAAACGATGTGCTATTTTAAATCGCACATTAAGCTCTGGAATTACTGTCACTCCTGCTTAATTTATTTTGACAAATAAACATACATTTAAACCTTTTTATAAATACCTCTGTCCCTACTTCAGCATGTTACATAGGCATTACAGCTGTGTTTTTATACGTTCTAACAGAAGAACAGTAAAATATTAAAGGACAGAATTAAGCTCAGTTCATGAATGATTTTATTACGCTGATAACACTGCCATCATGTGGCTACTACCATCAACTGCAGCTATATGCCTGATATTCAGAGGCAGATCTTTTAAAATTCATTCATTCATTCATTATCTCCCGCTTATCCTCTATTAGGGTCGCGGTGGGGTTCCCCATGCCCATCCAGGGGAGAACGTCTCGGGCGCTGGGCAGATAGACCCAGGACAGGGCGCCAATCCATCGCTGGGCACATACTCACTCACACAGACACACTCTATAGGGGGCAATTTTGAGAATTCAATTAACTTGATCCATGTTTTTGGACTGTGGGAGGAAACCGGAGAACCCGGAGGAAACCCACGCAGACACGGGGAGAACATGGAAACTCCACCCAGATGGGGATTCGAACCGGGAATCCCTAGTGCTGAGAGGCGAACGTGCTAACCACTAAGCCACCGTGCCGCCCATCTTTTAAAATGATTTGCTTAATTATGGGCAATTGAAAAATAAAATAGCGTTAATTTGTTTTTTTATTGATAGTATTTTTAATCATTATAAAGAAATCGGAACAATAGCCTTTTCCTTTTTAAAAATAATACAAATAAAATAATAATAATAAAACTGACAAAAAAGTACATTTCCTTGCGAACTGTACTAAATGTATTACCAGTAGACTATAGTCCTGACATTAATATTCAATTAACTAACTTTGAGATCAACTAATAGTGTATATAGTTTTTGTCAAATATCAGTATCTGACCTCACAAATGCTTAGACACACCTATTTCTAACTCCATGGTCTATTTTCTCAACTTACCATATTGTTGTTGTTAGTCCCCTGTTGGTTCTCTGTTCTCTGTTGGTCAGGACCATCACAGCACAGGTAGAATTTGTGTGGTGGATTGTTTATTGTCAGTTCTGCAGTGACACTGATGTGGTGAAGAGGTTTTAGTGCAGCAGTGCAGCTGTAGTTTCATTTAAACACCTCAGTGTCACTGCTGGGATAGGAATAATGCACCAACCAACAATACCTGCTCTGTGGTGCTACTATTTGGGTTCTAACTATTAGAACAGAGTAAAGGGGACATAAACAAAGAGATGGACCACAGTCGTGAATTGTAGAAGTCCAATAGTTAGTTTCGTTCCTTAAATCTGATTGGCTGAGTTGTTTATCCAGCTGTGACATCATTGACAATAAAAAACACCCTTAAACGCTTTACATTCGTATCAATGCGTGATATAGAAATGTATGTTCTTTTGTTTTTTGTTTTTTTTAATAATCTGTATTCTGTAATTTGGCCACTAGATGGCAGTTTTGCTCATAGACAGTTTTGCGTTCAATAAACGAATTTGTAAGTCAAACCTTGACTTTTTTTTAATCATAGTGTGTTTGTAACTTTTATAAAAGCAATAACTCATTTGAGTTTGTGTATTATGGTGAATAAACCATGAGAAAGAGGTGTAACTGTACTCTGCTTCGCCTTGTGCGAAGTATAAAAACACTTTTTCTCATGATATATTTTTTCATGACATATTTTTCTCATTATATATTACAATAAAGCAGCCCTCTCTCTCTCTCTCTTTCTCTCTCTCTCTCTCTCTCTCTATATATATATATATATATATATACAGAACTTATACACAGAGGTATTTGTCCCATCCGTGCACTGAAACACGCACATATACATACACTGAGTGAAGTGAGCACACGTGCCCGGAGCTGTGGGCAGCCCTTTATACTGTGTCCAGGGAGCAATTAGGGTTAGGTGCCTTGCTCAAGGGCACTTCAGCCGTAGTACTTGGTGGGACTGCAAAATGAACCGGAGACTTTCAGGTTGCAAAGCTGGTTCTTTAACCACATGTATATGACTGCTACAGCACCAATAAAAAAAGGTAAGACTTTTAAGTGGTCAGCAGTAAACAAAAAATCTAATGCGGCTCTCCAGTTGAATCGATGGCTGCCTTATTAGGTAACATGTTTGTAATGCAGCCTGTAAGAGGCTGCTGGTCTGTTTTAATCTGCTTTGCTGAGAGAAGCCAAACTCAGTTTCAACTGCTGCCTACCACAACTTGTGTAATATATACACCAGTGTAAAACGAATCACCCTCATAGTCTGTCCAAGGGGGCTTCTTCATTAAAACATGCACATGTTTGTTAAATTGATTCATACAATACACTTTGTATATAATGTTAATGGATTGAGTGTTATGCTTGTTGTAAATTGTTATTCACCAGCAGAAGTTTTTCGATTGAACTCGTACACACAGATGAAGCAAGTTTAGGCAGCTGGACAATTACACATGACAGACAGTGATATGCCTCCACTGGAGAAATGCACATCCATCCAGTAAGGTACTACATACTGTCCAAATACATGAATTTATAATGCGTTGTTTTATGTGCTTAGAACTAACATTCAAACAGAATTATAGTGTTAACATTCAACCACTGGCACTAAGGCCCTTCTGAGTGTGTTTTGATAACCTTTACGTGTTCTAGTTCTGCGATTTATCCTATTTTGAAAGGAAATGGGGAAAACATTGGTTGTCCCACATCCCCTGATTTGCTGATGGATGACAGAATGACTACCTTTTAAATTAAACAGTTATCATTTGCTGTATACAGTGCCACTGCCACCAAGAAGCGTCTGTATGTAGCGAATTAGCGAAGTATAAACAGCTTTGTAGAAGTGCACAGGGGGATATTATGCTACCAGAGGCTGATGCCTACTCTTAACTGATCTATTTTGCCTTCAGTACTTACACACAAAGGAATTGGTCCTCCACATGCAACCCAGCCGGGCAGTGTAACACACACATATACACACACTGAATGAAGTGATGACACAAGTCCAGTGCTGTGGGAAGCACGGTACATGGCGCCCAGGGAGCAATTAGGTTAGGTGCCTTGCTCAAGGGCACTTCAGCCATAGTGGCTTATATAGGCCTTGGTAGTACTGGGAATCAAACCGGGGACCTTCAGGTCGTTAGGCTGGTTTCTTAACCACAAGCCTACAACTCGCTCTTATATAAGGTGTTTGTATCTTATTATATTCCACTTAATCCTATACTAGAGACTGGGGTCAGGGGGGGTTCCCTATGACCAACAGAGGAGACATTTCAGGATTTTATGCACTGAGTATATACGCCCAGGACAGGGTGCCAATCCATCACTGGACACACACACACACACACACACTGTATAGGGGCAATTTAGATAGTGGCAATTTAGAGCAGCCTATTCACATTAAATCCATGTTTTTGGACTGTGGAAGGGAAGCGGAGAACCCAGAGGAAACCCATGTGGACACTGGGAGAACAAGGAAACTCCACCCAGATTGGGATTCGAACCGGGAATCGCTAGCGCTGAGAGGAGAATGTCTAGTTAATAGTCAAAACTTAGCAGGTGTAGAGTGAGTTAATCCATTAAAGATCCATCCATCCATCCATTATCTTCCGCTTTATTCTCTATTAGGGTCGCGGGGGGGTTCCCCATCCAAGGGAGAGCGTCTCAGATACACCCACGACAGGGCGCCAATCTATCGCTGGACACACACTCACTCATTCAGACACGCACACAAACACACTCTTTACAGGGCAATTTGGAGAATTCAATTGACTTCATCCATGTTTTTAGACTGTGGGAGGAAACCAGAGAACCTGGAGGGAACCCACACAGACACGGGGAGAACATGGAAACTCCACCCAGATGGGGATTCGAACCAGGTATCCCTAGTGCTGAGAGGAGAACGTGCTAACCACTAAGCCACCGTGCCGCCCTCCATTAAAGATCCATCACAGTAAATATAATCAGATATATGCTACTGTCACTCACTGGGACACCATGGGGACTGCAGACAGGATTAATCAGAAACTTTTATTTACTTTTAAAAATCCTCATAAATACATCACATTCAATATGCTGGCTGATGTGTCTGCTGCCGAAGTAACGTTCCTGTTGCCACTACAGACTTGCCTATCACACTTAGTGTCTTGCTCTGCACACGGACCATTAGCAGAATCTCTAGCGGGTGAGTTGATAATTTTTTATCTATTCCTTTCGGTTCCACCTTCCCACTCCCATTCATTCATCCCATTCATTCACGCCCCTGTGACAGCTAGATTAACTTGAGCTGTCCCCAATTTTAAAAAAAATGTATATCTTCTTTAAAAGTAATTTGTTTTAATTTTTAGTTTTAAGACAGTGGGAAAAAAATGAGTAATTTCATTAGATGAATTATTATTTACATTGTGACTGTACATAGGCTCCCTCAGCATCTTTGGTAAGATTTAAGCTGTGTTTAATCAGCAGCTGAATACAGCTGTCACTTCTGTTTAAAGAAGTAAATCCAGCTGAGTACCTGAGATACAGCTGGGATAAGAACATGTCAACCCAGATACTCAGATTATGATGCTAATAAAAAACCTAAACAGATGTTATGATACTGTACGGTTTGGAAATGTTTTGGGTCATTTATTGTTTTGGAAACTTCAAATTTATCTAAACATGTCTAGACTTCAAGACTGTAAACAATCTAGGATCTAATCCAGCTCAGTACAGAATTATATCCTGCAGATTTGCCTCACTGAGCTTTGAATCAGTTCCAACTATTATTGGAATGTTATTGAAAAGGAACAGAGGCTGAAGTGTGTGTTGTTACAGTTATTAATGAAACACAAAGACAACTCACAAAATGTTTTTTTTTTTGTTTTAGTGGGCAACCTTGGTGTCTAAATTTGGTCTGCTCTGTGATGGTCCTGATTAATAGAGAACAGAGAACCATCAGGGGACTAACAAAAACAAAGAAAACAAAGAAAATCCAATACAGATGGATTACAGTCTGTAATTATACCATATATATATATATATTCATTCATTCATTATCTTCCGCTTATCCTCTATTAGGGTCGCGGTGGGGTTCCCCATGCCCATCCAGGGGAGAACGTCTCGGGCGCTGGGCAGATAGACCCAGGACAGGGCGCCAATCCATCGCTGGGCACACACTCACTCACACAGACACACTCTAAATGGGGCAATTTTGAGGATTCAATTAACTTGATCCATGTTTTTGGACTGTGGGAGGAAACCGGAGAACCCGGAGGAAACCCACGCAGACACGGGG
>JAFMOD010000534.1:231237-248178 GCA_019802435.1 Corydoras maculifer
GATAGACATATGGAACCCCCCCCCCCCCCCTTTAGGTATAAACGTTTCATCCTTTATATTAATAAGAACAGATACCAATATTGGTGTTATTAAAATTATCTGCTAGTACTTTAACCCCACCCCCCTAAAAAAACATTCACATCACAATGAATATAAGTAAAAATGACCAATGAATAAACATGGTGGTCTGTTGTGCTTAAGCGCTTGCCTCCTCTTCATCATCATCATCATCATTATCAAATGCGTCTTCCCCATCATTGGCTGTGGCCTCTTGGTACTGCTGGTACTCTGAAACCAGGTCATTCATGTTGCTCTCGGCTTCTGTGAACTCCATCTCGTCCATGCCCTCTCCGGTGAACCAGTGCAGAAAGGCCTTGCGTCTGAACATGGCTGAGAACTGCTCGGAGATGCGCTTGAACAACTCTTGGATGGCTGTGCTGTTTCCAATAAAAGTGGAGGCCATTTTAAGCCCCCTGGGTGCGATATCGCACACTGCCACTTTGACATTGTTGGGGATCCACTCGACAAAATAACTGCTGTTCTTGTTCTGGATGGCCAGCATCTGCTCATCTACTTCCTTCATGGACATGGGACCTCGGAAGACAGTGGCCACGGTGAGGTAGCGGCCGTGACGTGGGTCACACGCAGCCATCATGTTCTTGGCGTCGAACATCTGCTGTGTTAGCTCCGGAACCGTTAGCGCTCGGTACTGCTGGCTGCCCCTGGCGGTTAGTGGAGCAAAACCTGGCATAAAGAAATGCAGGCGTGGAAAAGGCACCATGTTGACAGCAAGCTTGCGCAAGTCTGCGTTCAGCTGCCCAGGAAAGCGCAGCGAGGTCGTGACCCCGCTCATGGTGGCAGAGACCAGGTGATTCAGGTCGCCGTAGGTGGGCGTTGTCAGCTTGAGTGTGCGGAAGCAAATATCGTAAAGTGCTTCGTTATCGATGCAGTAAGTCTCGTCCGTGTTCTCCACCAGCTGGTGTACAGACAACGTGGCGTTGTAGGGTTCTACCACTGTGTCCGACACTTTCGGCGACGGCATGACGCTAAAAGTGTTCATGATACGGTCTGGAAATTCTTCCCGGACTTTGCTGATGAGAAGCGTGCCCATACCTGAACCGGTACCCCCACCAAGCGAGTGAGTGAGCTGGAAACCTTGAAGACAGTCGCAATGCTCACACTCCTTCCTCACTACATCCAGCACAGAGTCCACTAGCTCTGCTCCTTCTGTGTAATGGCCTTTTGCCCAGTTGTTCCCTGCACCTGTTTGTCCTACGGGGCAAGAAAATCAGGCATCATATTGGCTTACATTCCTCCTTCCTATAGCAGTAAGTCAATATGAATCTAACAATTGTTGCCCATTTATTATATACCCCACAAGCATGATTTCACTTGATAGTTTGATGAACAATTGTCTTTTTAAACACATTTACAGTTAAGTATCCTTCAATAGCCATTTGTATATCGTGTAAGCAAATACACATTTAACTAACTAGATCTTACATGAAATGTTATTCACGAAAACTGCAACGTGTGACTGTTTTAAAGCCAAGTAATTGTAGACTGGCTTATATTAAAACATATATACTGTATAGACAGAAATATTAGGACACCTACACATCATACGTAGAAGATCCAGATATACATTAGTTTTTCATTTGTAGCTTTAACTGCTTTCACACTTCTGGAAAGACCTTTTACGAGATGTTTGTGAAGTGTCGTAAATTTTTGCTTTGAAGGCAATTAATGTAATTTATTTATATCATGTTTTTTACAACAGTGCATTGTCATAAACTAGCTTTACAGTGATATGAGCCTGAACCCCCTGTTATGTCATTTTATTTTCATTTTTGACGTCCGGCACTGATGTTGGACTGGTGAATCTGGTTCTTAGTTTCTGTTCTAGTTTAAGAGTTCTAATAGGGTTGAGATCAGTGATGTGTACAGGTCAGTCACGTTTCTCCAAAACTAAACTCACTAGTCTCTATGGAGCATGTGCAATGCAAACATACATTTGGTCAATTTAGCAGACGCTTTTATCCAAAGAGACTATCCCAACATGATGTTTGGAGTCAGAGCACAGTGTTGATACAATGAGGATTAAGTATCTTACTCAAGGACCCACATTGGTAACTTCAGTGGACCTGGGATTTGAACCCCCAACCTTAAGATTGATAGCCCAACACCTTAAACACTGAACTACCATACTCCTACCATGCAATGCTTTGTACATTGGAGCAGAACAGGGCTGTTCCTAAACTCTTCCACAAAATTATGTTCACAATTGTCCAAAATGCATCACAGAGCACTTCATTTTATACACCTGTGGCAATAAAAATAATATTCAGACCTGAATTTAGTAATTACAGTCCTAAAGTATTAGTCCATATGGAGTATGGAATGTGTACATAGGTTTCTCAATGGTAAACTAGGAACTACTAATCAATTAATAATGAAAGCTCTAATTTTAGAAATGTGTATACATTAATCATACAAGGGGACATTTCTAAACATGATAGATTATGAGAGTTAACACTGTATATAAGTCATTTATGAAAAACAAAACCTGACAAAACCAATATATAAGTTCATGGAGATCTGTTTTATAGAATGTGTTCAGAAAATAAATCTATTAAATTGTTCCACTGTCAACTGTACAAATTATCATTCAATGCTTTATTTTTAAATGTAGTGTGAATGTCAGTTTAAATGTCATCTTATCTTATTTTCCTGACTGTTTAATCCTTTATTAGGGTTCCCAATGCCCATCCAGGAGAGAATGTTTTAGGCGCTGGGCAGATACACCAGGGACAGTGTACCAATCTATTGCTGGGTACACACACACACACACACACACGCTATTCATACATCCATCTTCCGCTTTATCCTGTACTAGGGTCACAGAGGCATTCCCCATGCACATCCCGTGGAGAACATTTCGGGCGCTGGGCAGATACACCCAGGACAGGGTGCCAATCTATCGCTGGGCACATACTTACTCACACAAACACACTCTATATGGGGCAATTTGGAGCAGTCAATTGATCTTGATCCATGTTATTGAAATGTGGGAGGAACCAGGAGAACCTGGAGAAAACCCACATGGACACGGGGAGAACATGAAAACTCCACCCAGATTGGGATTCGAACCGGGAATCCCTAGTGCTGAGAGGCAAACGTGCTAACCACTAAGCCACAGTGCTGCCCCAAACAAATGCTATACAGGACAATTTAGAGCAGGAATTTTTTGGAAGAAACCAAAATACTCAGAGAAAATCCACGAGGAGAACATGGAAACTCCACTCAGATCAGGATTCAATCCTAGATCCCTTGCACTGAGACCACTAACCACTATGCCACTGTGCTGACCCAGTTTTTAAGAAGTCACGAGGATAAACTCACTGAAGATGTTGGTTTAGTGCTGCAGTTCTACAACACTTTAGATACAACAGATAAAAAAGATAGATAAAAATCCTAAATCTTACCGAAGATAAAGTTATCTGGTCTAAAAAGTTGTCCAAATGTTCCAGACCGGACACTATCCATTGTTCCTGGTTCCAGGTCAACCAACACAGCTCGCGGGACAAACTTATGAGCTGAAACACATTAAGACAATATGTATAGCATTACTGTAATGTTAAAGAATCTGCATACAACTAAAGTGTTAGTGGCTCACTGCTGAAACAGAAGCCTGCATTCAGTCATATTAAAAACATCTTTATATAAGGTTGAGGGAGCTGAATGAATTCCTTTCGCATGATGAGAAAACCTAGGCCAAACTCTGTGAGAGATAGAGATACTGGTCTGGTATGTAGTGAAGGGGGGGGGGGGGGTCAACAAGGACGCTGATTCATGCATTCACTGACATGCACAGGATAGTGTACTCACAGCTCGCCTCATTGTAGTACACATTTACTCTCTCCAGCTGAAGGTGTGAGTCACCCACATAGTTGCCTTGTGGATCTATCCCATGTTCATCACTTATGACTTCCCAGAACTGGAAGAACAAAAACAGACAGGCTATTAAATATACAATACCTTTAGCTGCCTAATTATAAATACATAATGAGATACGAAGGCATATGCTGTGTCCTGTAAGTGGTCTAAATTATATAACTACCAATTTTTATCCACAAATTAAACGAGGTACTTTAAATAAGATGTGTTGTACCACCTTTTTGCTCCACTTATTTTCCATCATATTGGTTCTACTTTCCGTAAAGATGGCAATGCTGCACTAATATGCCCTCACAATAAACAATTTACCACCCAAATTATACCTGTTCAGTGAGGGTCCTCACCAATGGAGAACATAAAGCAAACAGGGGATTAACAAAAAACAACTATAATCAGAACTATAATCTGTAATTGTAAAGCAACAAAGTCCATCTACATGGCAAGTGAAGGCAATAGCCAAAGGAGCAAAAAGGGGGCGTGTCTAAATTCCATGATTTCCGTCTGTCCGCATGGGGTTCCCCCTAATCGAGTGCTCTAAATTGCCCCATATAGCGTTTTCCTGTGTGTGTGCCCAGCAATAGATTGGCACCCTGTCCTAGGTATATCTGTCCAGCGCCCAAAACGTTCTCCCCTGGATGGGCATGGAAACCCCCAAAGTACATGTTTTCACTGATATGGAATTTTTTTTATCTTATTGTATTTGTGTATAATTTGCTATTCTATAACTTTCAGTCAGATGTGCAGTGTTTTTAGTAAAACATTCATTATCTCCCGCTTCATCCTCTATTAGGGTCGCAATGGGGTTCCCCATGCCCATCCAGGAGAGAATGTCTCGGGCGCTTGGCAGATAGACCCAGGACAGGGCGCCAATCCATCACTGGGCACACACTCACGCACACAGACACACTCTATATGGGGCAATTTTGAGAATTCAATTGACTTGTTTTTGGACTGTGGGAGGAAACCGAAGAACCCGGAGGAAACCCACGCAGACACGGGGAGAACATGGAAACTCCACCCAGATGGGGATTCGAACCGGGAATCCCTAGAGCTGAGAGGAGAACATGCTAACCACTAAGCCACCATGCCACCCTTAGTAAAACATACTTTTTTTTTAAGTAGTCATTAAACCTAGATTTATTGATTATTTGTAAAATCAGACTTTATTGGAGTAGTGCAGTACATAAGTATAGTAGGGATGTGGTAGCTCAGAGGTTAGGGTGTTGGGCTACCAACCAAAAGGTTGTGGGTTCAAATCCCAGGTCCAATGTGGGTCCTTGAATAAGACCTTTAACCCTTATTGCCTCAAGGGTGCTATTAGAATATGTGTAAGTCATTTGAATAAAGTAAATGTAACGCATGATAGTATTAAAGAACTATATTCTATTATTAAAAAACTGTAGTTTGATTAATTCCTGGTGATTTGTGAGGAAATGTTTCTTTCCTAGACTGTGGAAAGGAAATGTTTGATAAAATAAAACTTTAGAGTACAGTTTCTGAGGGTTATATTATGTGGGTGAATCCCAAACGTCGCCACGCCCTTGAAACAGCTGAATAAACCATTACACCCTGAAAATAACTCCCCAAGTACAAGAGTCAAATCTAGAGTCAAAGATTCAAAGAATTAAGAGTCAAAATCCATACAACTCAATTAAAATCTTCAAAATGATAGAAAACGATACGTTTAAAAAAGTAAAAAAAAACAACTGGAGTGTTGCTCTTACCTTGGTGCCGATCTGATTACCACACTGTCCGGCTTGTATATGAACTATTTCTCTCATTTTTGCGGTCGCTGCTTAAATCTCTCACTCTGCTTCAAACTTGAACTTGAACTGCGATGCTGAACGCACACGAAGCTTTTATGAGCCGGCATGTGCTACTGCGTGTAATGCCACGTTCTGCTTCAAAAAAGTGAGCTAGGTAGTGTACAATATTCATAATTCCACATTCAATGTAGGGCACTTGCATAGGGATAGTGTTTGAATTTGGATACGTCACACTCGGCAGCTTTCTAGCCTCGCCCATTTAGGCTTTCTTTTACTTTCACTGCTTTTTCTTTCTGTCTTTAGGAATGACGAACAGGCTGATAGATAATTTTTAAAATAATTTTAAAATAATTTTAAAATAATTTTTCATAATTAAAAAAAGTTTTAATCAAAATGTATGTCAAAAAATGTGTAAGTTTCATTGACATTTACAGTCATGCAATTTACCTCAAGCACTTGCTATGAAAAAAAGTTTGATTATACTACAGTGCAGCTGTTTTTTCCTTAACCTTATTATTTTACCTTAACTTCATTACAATAAATTTACCTTCATTCTTATATTGTTAATGCCATCTTAATTTATTAACTCTATCCTCTACTAGGGTCACGGGGGGGGGGGGGGTTCCCCATGCCAATCCCGGGGAGAACGTTTTGGGCTCTGGGCAAATACACCCAGGGCAGGGTGCCGCCAATCTATCGCTGGGCACACACTCACTCACACAGACACACATACAGATGCACTCCATATGGGGCAATTTGGAGAATTCAATTGACCTTAATCCATGTTTTTGGACAGTGTGAGGAAACCAGAGAACCTGGAGGAAACCCATGCTTTTTGGACTGTGCTTATATTTTAGTTAGTTTAGTTATAGTTTCTCTACATACTTAGTTAAGTATAATAGCTATTATTTGGGAAGTGAATGATTTTCAGTATGGTCCACATGGTGTTGATGAATGCTAATCTGTGTTGAGTTTTCATGTTCTCCACCTGTCCATGTGGGTTTTTTTTCCAGTGATGTATATGGTGTCCCACCTGCAGTGCATGCCTCATGTTCTCATGCCGTGCATTACAACATGACATGGCAGATGTTCAGATCCTTATTCACTGCTCAGACTGCCCACTGAATATTCTCCCTAAAAGACTAAAATTTATATTAATCTAAACAGTTAACATTTTCTAAAAACATCCAGAGACACTTTCACAAGCACTTGAACTGATCTTAATTTTTTAAAGGTGTTAATAGAATAGCAAATAATCAGGATTGTTAATAATGCAGTTCAACTGGTTACTTCATTACTTACTGAGTTGTGTTGTTATCCAATTTGATGTGTGTAAGTTCTCTCACATTGGCTAAGTGGTTAGCACATTCACTTCTCAGCACTAGAGATTCAAATTTGAATCCCAATCTGGGTGGAGTTTCCATGTTTTCCCTCTGTCCTCGTGGGTTTTCACCAGGAAATCTGGTTTCCTCCCACAGTTCAAAAACATGGATTCAATGCAAATTTGTGTGAGTGTGCCCAGTGATCGATTGGCACCTTGTCCTGAGTGTATCTGAAATGTGCCAGAAACGCTCTTCCCTAGATGAGCATCAGAAACCCATCCGTGACCCTAATAGAGGATTAAGTGGAAGATAATGAATGCTAAAATGATATAATGAATTTTGTTAAATCTCATCTCATCTCATTGACTTCTGCTTAGTCCTATACTAGGGACTAAGGTCTCGGGATGGGGGGTTGAGGGTAATATTTTTAGAACAACTGAAAAAATAGAGCAAGGTAATCATTTCTCTTTCAGCTGGAAGGTACTGACATTTTTTAAAGTTAGACTGTTACTTCTTTGTAAAATAAGAGTTATTTCATGTGTCAGCTCATAATAAACGGCAAAAGACAACTTTTCAAGGGGATTAAGATATCAGATTCTTATCCTATGAGGAACAGATGCTGGTGGAAACAAATGTCAGGGATTTTCTCAAAATGCTTTGAGAAAATGTACTATTGTGAAAAGTGGTGTGTGTGTGTGTGTGTGTGTGTGTGTGTGTGTGTGTGTGTGTGTGTGTGTGTGTGTGTGTGATTTCTCTATAAAATTCCACATCATTATAACAACATTTATTATACTTCCTCTTTAGGGCCCTACGGAGGATTATCAAAGCAATAAGGCACAAGAGGGCATGTTTTATTGTGAACAATTCAATAATACCTCTTTCCCATGATTTATTCACAATAACATACAACCTCAAGTGCCTTAATGCTTTTATAAAACAGTTAATAAAACACTATTATAAAAAACAAGGTTTGACTAATAATGTGTTTATTGAAAACAATCCTTAAAGAAGTGCTCTTCCACAAATGCTTCAATGAAGTTTATTGATAAAGTAAAAGGATACCGGTTTCTCACTAAATTCATTGATTCATTCATTCATTCATTTATTCATTATCTTCCACTCTATCCTCTATTAGGGTGGCGGTGGGGTTCCCCATGCCCATCCAGGGGAGAACGTTTTGGGTGCTGGGCAGATAAACCCAGGACAGGGCGCCAATCTATCGCTGGGCACACACTCACTCACACAAACACACTATATAGGGGGCAATTTGGAGAACTCAATTGACTTAATCCATGTTTTTGTACTGTGGGAGGAAACCGGAGAACCCGGAGGAAACCCACGCGGACACAAGTAGAACAATAAATTACTTGTTAATTAAATGCCGTGCTTTATTATTAGCTCTAGCTGTCTTCCTTGTCTGTTTCTTTTGAGGTGTGACCGGCTTCCTGGAGATCTTCATTCTTGGCTCTGCTGACGAATACTGGATGGAACCTACATATCAATTGGACTGGTGGTCCTGCAGGACACCCTAAATGGACTCACATATAGTTTTCCAGTTTTTAGTTTTTCCATTTGTTTAATATCTGTACATAGCTGTCCTACATTGTTGTTGCTGCCTGGCCGCTCAAGGAGGATGAGTCCCACACTGAGTCTTGGTCCTCTCAAGGTTTCTTCCTTGAATAACAACATAAAAGGAAGTTTTTTCTTGCCACTGTCGCTTCGGCTTGCTCTTTGGGGGTTTAAATTCTTTTCATTCTGTAAAGCTGCTTTGTGACAATGTATTGTTGTAAAAAACACTATATAAATAAATAACTTGAACATGGAAACTCCACCCAGATGGAGATTCGAACCAGAAATCCCTAGTGCTGAGAGGCGAACGTGTTAACCACTAAGCCCTCATTTATTCATATGTTCATAAATGAATTTATTTATTCATTATTCATCTTGCGCTTAATACTTTTCTAGGATTAAGGTGGGGGGTTTCCGTTGCCCATTCAGGGGAGAACGTTTCAGGTGCTGGGCAGATACACCCAGGACAGGGGGTCAATCTATTGCTGGGCACACTCACTCACACAGACACCCACCCACCCACACACACACACACACACACACTATATCCTTTAGGAGCACAGTTTTGGGTTGTTTTTTTATCACCTGTTTTTTCCTTTCCCAATGTATTACATCTGATCTTTTTCACGTTTTATCATTCCCCAAATTGGGATTAATAAAGGTGTCATTATTATTATCAGTATTATATGGGGCAATTTAGAGCATTCAGAACTAAATTACAGAACACAATTTACAGCGTTACCAGTTTAGTGCTCATCAGGAATTGGCTTCGTGTTTATTTTAATCTGTATTTCTATTTATTGTACATTATTTAAAATATTGTATTAAATATCACACATTGATATGAATGTTAAGTGCTCAGAGGAGTGTGTTCATGACAATGATATCATGACTGGAAAAATGCCTCAGTTAATCTAATTGAAGAAACAGAACTACCGGGTTTATAAATACTCTTTGCAACCAACTAAAAGCAGTTTAAGGGGAATTTTTCATTTAGCATGGTCGACAAGCTGGCATAGTCATTAGCATCTCTCCCAGTGCTGAGGATCCAAGTTCTTCATCTGGGTGGAGTTATCATGTTCTTCCTGTGTCTGTGTAATTTTCCCCTGGGTTTTCCGGATTCCTCAGTCTAGAAACATGGATTCAAGGTGAACTGGCTGCTCTAATTTATGCCAACATTGTGAGTTAATGAGTGTATGTCCAGCGATAGAGTGGTACTTTGCCCTGGGAGTATTTCAGCCCCCAAAAATGTTAAAATTAAATTTCAAAAAATTATTTGTATAAGATTATTTATGTAGTCAAATTAGATTGAGGGTAATTATTAATATTGCAGACATGCTGCTCTCTATTTAATCTATGTAATAACCATCTCTTCTTAATTTACAGACAATACAAAATGTAAACAACTTAAAGTTGTACTTACAGTAAATACATAGCACTTGATTTCATATGAAAGAATGTTATAGAGTGGGAACTTTATAGTCTGACAGCCCCAAAAAATCCTTTGGGTTCAGTCTGAACAGGTTAAAACTCAGCTAAGCCAGTTTACTTTTCCTTGACTGACTCAGCATGACCTGTTAAAATATAAATTTATAACAACTAATGTTACAGTTATTGTAAAATAGTAAACATCTGTGAACATAGAGTGCCATCTTGTGGACGTTTGAAATTAAGGCTCTTTCTTTTCATATTACCTTAGTTTTGTAGATAAATGATTTATATTAGGGTGGCATGGCGGCTTAGTGGTTAGCACGTTCACCTATCACCGCTAGGGATTCACGGTTCGAATCCCAATCTGGGTGGAGTTTCCATGTTCCGTGTCCCGTGTCCGCGTGGGTTTGCTCCAGGTTCTCCGGTTCTCTCCCACTGTCCAAAAACATGGATCAAGGTCAATTTCATTCATTCATTATCTCCCGCTTATCCTCTATTAGGGTCGCGGTGGGGTTCCCCATGCCCATCCAGGGGAGAACGTCTCGGGCGCTGGGCAGATAGACCCAGGACAGGGCGCCAATCCATCGCTGGGCACACACTCACTCACACAGACACACTCTAAACGGGGCAATTTTTGAGAATTCAATTAACTTGATTCATGTTTTTGGACTGTGGGAGGAAACCGGAGAACCCGGAGGAAACCCACGCAGACACGGGGAGAAACTCCACCCAGATGGGGATTCGAACCGGGAATCCCTAGCGCTGAGAGGCAAACATGCTAACCACTAAGCCACCGTGCCGCCCAGATAAAGGTCAATTTAATTCTCCAAATTGCCCCATGAGTGTGTGCCCAGCGATAGATTAGCGCCCTGTCACGGGTGTATCTTCCCAGCGCCCGAAACGTTCTCCCCTGGATGGACATAGGGATCCTTATAGAGGATAAAGTGGAAGATAATGGATGGATGATTTATATTATAAACATTGCTATAAAGGTTGTGGGTCCATCCATCTATTTTCTTCCGCTTGTCCGAAGTGTTCAGGTCGCAGGGGCAGCAACCCAAGTAGAGAGGTCCAGACCTCAAATTGGGGAACCCTGAGGCATAATCCCTCCTGCGTGTCGTGTCCTTGGTCTTCCCCGGGGCATATATATATATATATATATATATATATATATATATATATATATATATATATAATGTAATTACAATAGTGTAATATGAGCATAATAATCAAACATTGTTATACAAACACAGTTAATTTTCAGCACTAGTCCAGGTTCTAATCTGGGTGGACTTTCCATGTTCTCTCCATGGCCACTGTGTCTGCATGAGTTTCCTCTGGGTTCTCCGGTTTCCTCCAAGAGTTCAAAAACATGATAAATTGGATGCTCTAAAAACACAGATACGCACACATACACACTTTATATGGGGCAATTTGGAGAACTCAATTGACTTGATCCATGTTTTTGGACTGTGGGAGGAAACCGGAGAACCCGGAGGAAACCCACATGGACAAGGGGAGAACAATGAAACTCCACCCAGATTGGGATTCGAACCAGTAATCCCTAGTGTCAAAAATGACCTAGTGACAATAATAATAACATGAGTTATATATCCCCCCCCCCAGGTCTGAATTCTGATTGGAGGATAAGTTAGTGGGCGTGGTTTGGATCTTAGGAAGGACGTGCTGCTCCATGGACTTATGTCTCTGGTTCTCAGCTGTAGGATTTTGAACTTTGCTTTTGTTTGATCATGACCGCCGCTCGGATAATCCGCCTGTACCCGTCCATCTACTCCAGATTTTACAGGTACGTTGCGCTGCTTTAACCTCCTCTCTGTCATTGCTTTCTGTACTGAATAATGTAACGTGCTGGACAATATATTTGACATAAACTGCGATTAAACCCGTTACAAACCGCACCGTTCTGCACTAAATTGTGACACTTAATTGAAGTAATTAGTCTAGTGCACTAGCAAGTGAATTAAGACAGAGCCTCCTTGCCCGGTCAAGTTAGGCTAAGTTGCTAAGTGGCAAATTAAGTGTTTGTAGACCTATCCCGGCTTATTTTAAGTATTAATACTTGGCACAGCGATGTTAAACGCCATTTTTTACTTATAAAGCCAGGTTTGGATATTTGAGTGACTTTCTTTGCGTGATGACTGCTAATGGGTGACTGCTGTTAGCGTAACCGGTTAGCATGGCTGACCTTTCACCTACATCAGTTCTCCTCAGGTTTAAAATGCTCTTTAAAATGCAGATTCAAGATGAAAATATACCCTCACAAACTATTTAAAAGCTACATCTTGTTCATTAGTTCTATTAATCGAATAGATTCGCTCTGTAGTTGTACAACATCAGACTGCAGTTTATATGTTGCTGTGCATATTGTGCATTTTATACAAAGTCAAAGTAGGCTTTATTGTCAATTACTTCACATGTTCTATACATACAAAGTAATCGAAATTACTTTCCTCGCTGTCCCACGGTTACAAGACATTTATGACATAAAACAAAACAAAACCAAACAGAAAAACTAATACTAGCTTAATAACAGTAAAAAAGTGAAATGCAGTGTGATGTAATGGAGTTCAACAGTAAAATGTTTAAATACTATAATTATGTAGTAATAATGAAAGGCAATGTAAATGTGATTTAAATAGTAACAGTAATATTGGAATAACTATAGTAATAATAGCAATAACAATAATAAGTAGTAGTAGTAATATTAATAATGATAATAATAATAATAATAAAATAATAAATAATAATACATATAAATTCATTCATTATCTCCCGCTTATCCTCTATTGGGGTCGCGGTGGGGTTCCCCATGCCCATCCAGGGGAGAGCATCTCGGGCGCTGGGCAGATAGACCCAGGACAGGGCGCCAATCCATCGCTGGGCACACACACTCACTCACACAGACACACTCTATAGCGGGCAATTTTTGAGAATTCAATTAACTTGTTCCATGTTTTTGGACTGTGGGAGGAAACCGGAGAACCCGGAGGAAACCCACGCAGACACGGGGAGAACATGGAAACTCCACCCAGATGGGGATTCGAACCGGGAATCCCTAGTGCTGAGAGGCGAACGTGCTAACCACTAAGCCACCGTGCCGCCATAATACATATAAATATATATTATATATAAGCAATAAATAATAATATATGAATGGTAACAGTAGTAAAAAAATAGTAGTAGTAAAATATAGACCTGAGTTTGTATACAGACCACTACAGGTAAGTATTTCATGGGTGGTGGAGGATTCGCAGCATGTGATGTGTTGGTGTTCAGTACAAGACACTGACTCTAATCTACAGAACAATCTCTAGTTCTGCAGAGCACATGCAGAGCACTTCATCATTGTAAAGTTTCTAAAGATTCTAAAGTCCCGGGTGGGGTGGGGTGGGGTGTGGGGGGGTGGTGGTCATGTCTCTCTCTATTGGCTCCCTGTAGCTGCTGCATTCAGTACAAGACAGTGACTCTGATCTACAGAACAATCTCTAGATCAGCACAGCATATGCAGAGCACTTCGTAATTCTAAAGTTTCTAAAGATTCTAAAGTCTAGGGTGGGTTGGGGGGATGGTCGTGTCTCTCTATTGGCTCCCTGTAGCTGCTGCATGCAGTACATTGACTCTGATTGACAGAACAATTTTTAGATCTGCCCCTCTTACCTTCGATCTATATTTACAAAATACACTCCCAACTCCTTTGCTCCTCTAATAATGAATGTCATCCAGTGTTTCAACCTCACCGTGGTGCTAATTCTCATTCTTCGTATCGTTCAACACTGATCAAGTCCGTAAGGCTGAGTCACTTAGCATCTTTAAGAAACAACTCAACACCTGATAAAAGATAATAATAATTTAATAAAAGGCAGGAATGGATAATGATCAGGTTTGATAATTCTATGGTGTAGATATTTTTTTTCATAATTACTGACTTGTGGTGTTATTTCATATCTCTAGTCATTTTGGATAAAAGCATCTGCTAAATGACTAAATGTTAATGTAAAATGTTTGTCCTCCACATTTAACACATCCATGCAGTGAAACACACACACACTGAGTGAAGTGATTACACATGTGCTCGGAGCGGTGGGCGGTCCTGTACACGACTCCCAGAGAGCAATTGGTGCTAGATGCTTTGCCCAAGGGCACTTCAGCCATAGTACTTGGTTGGAGTAGGAATCGAACTGTGGACCTTTAGGTCGCAAGGCTGGTTCCTTCACCACAGGCCTACGACTGCCCCAATTGCTTACATGATGCTGGTGGATAGACATTTTTATTGTTTTGGTATTGTTAATGAGGTATCTATAATTCCAGCAGCACTGCTGATTTTGGACCATGCAATAGCACAATACATGTGAAAACCATGTTAGTATGACTACAGTATGAAAAATCATCCATCTCCTAATGAACCAGCTTTGTGAGGTCCTAATCATTAGAGAACAGAGTATCAAAGTATGTAGAGAAACAAAAAATACATACGTTGTAATTTGTAATTCAAATGAAAATTAAAATTTTATGATCATCTTTTAGGATCCCCTTTGTTCAGATGCACACAACTGGTGTAACTATGGGGGTGTCAGTAGAAGACTTTAATCAGGCCAAGACTCAGCTTGGTACGCTAAAGAAAGATCCTGGCAATCAGGTCAAGCTCAAGATCTATGCCCTCTTTAAACAGGTGAGACCTTTATGTTATTTTGTGGTCATTTTTATTACTACTGTTTTATTATTACTCCTCTTTGCTGTATATGGACTGTAAAACACATCTGTTAAAGAAGTTTAGCCAATTTAAGTGCAAATTCTTATATTACATTATATCACTGTTTACCTTTCTCTTTTATTAATTTTTTCATTTAGGCAACTCAGGGACCCTGTAACACCCCCAAACCAGGAATGCTGGACTTTGTTAATAAAGCAAAGTGGGATGCGTGGAATGCATTGGGTTCTATGTCACAGGTGCCTTCAAAAGCTTTAAACTTATCATAGTGTATAGACTTTACTCATATATGTATAAATACATATTTTACAGTTTCAGTAAAACCTAAAGTTTCATTTACAATTTAAAAATGGCTTTTTTTAATGCACACCATATGGGGGAAAACTACTGGGAGCATTCATTCATTCATTCATGCATTCATTCATTATCTTCCGCTTTATCCTCTATTGGGGTCGCGGTGGGGTTCTCCATGCCCATCCAGGGGAGAACATCTCGGGCGCTGGGTGGATACACCAAGGACAGGACGCCAATCTATTGCTGGGCACACACTCACTCACACAAACACACTCTATAGGGGCAATTGACCTGATCCATGTTTTTGGACTGTGGGAGGAAACTGGCGAACCCGGAGGAAACCCACACGGACACGGAGAGAACATGGAAACTCCACCCAGATGGGGATTCGAACCGGGAATCCCTAGTGCTGAGAGGCGAACGTGCTAACCACTAAGCCACCGTGCTGCCTACTGGGAGCATAATTAGTCCAATTATAACATTCATTTATTATCTTCCGCTTAATCCTTTTCTAGGCTAATGGGGAGGTTCCCCATGCCCATCCAGGGGAAAATGTTTCGGGCGCTGGGCAGATACACCAATCTATCACTGGACTCTCTCATTTACACTGACACACACAAACACACTCTATATGGAGCAATTTAGAGCATTTAATTTACCTTGAAGCCATGTTTTGGGACTGTGGGAGGGAGCCGGAGAACTCGGCTTCCAGCGATAGATTGGTGCCCTGTCCTGGATGTATCTGCCCAGTGCCCAAAACATTCCACCCCGCAACCCTAATAAAGGATCACGTGGAAGATAATGAATGAATGAAAGGATTTTCACCATATATATAGCGAATATTGATAAAATGTATCTCTGTGTTAAGAGCAATTATGCATTGCATTATTTTATATGTATTAATATGTAATTTGTTATATTACCAGTTGCTACAGCAAGTTAAACAGAATGTTTAATGTTTCTTTTTCTGTAACACATCAGGAGGATGCACGGCAACAGTATATCAACACTGTCTCTTCTCTGGTGACTGCAGAGGGCCCTGCAGTTGCACAGTCACCAACAGGAAGTGCCAAAGCCTTTGAATCTTTGCTGGTCACCACAGAGGATGGCATCACCACTATTAAACTCAACAGACCAGAAAAGAAGAATGCCATCACTGTGGAGGTAGAGTAAGAATCCCACTCGCACCATCTCACACCTGAGATGCTGTCCAATTCAGCTTACTGTCATGTTTATTAAACCCGGTTACTGATCTTTTCTTTACATTTTATGGAGTAGTGTTAAGCTTGTTTGCACAAATCTGAATAAAAGCTGATAAACATCAACATGTTCTGGCTCTTATTGCTGTGGAAACATAACCTGTAGGGTGTGGTGAATCAGTCAGCAATCTAATGTTTGGGGTTTTAAATCCCAGACTTAATAACGCTGTCAATGTGGACCCTTAAACAAGGCTCTAGGGGTGCTAATTGGTGAAGCCTGTGTTCTGACCCCAACCATTAGTTTGTTAATGTCTTTGGTTTCTCAAATAGTGTGTCAAGACCCAAAAGGTCTACAAACACTTTAATTCACTTTGCATGCATATGTTCCATATGTTTTAATGTTTTTTTGAAGGCTTTTCATTCATTCATTATCTTCCGCTTATCCTCTATTAGGGTCGCGGTGGGGTTCCCCATGCCCATCCAGGGGAGAACGTCTCGGGCGCTGGGCAGATAGACCCAGGACAGGGCGCCAATCCATCGCTGGGCATACACTCACTCACACAGACACACTCTAAATGGGGCAATTTTGAGAAATCAATTAACTTGATCCATGTTTTTGGACTGTGGGAGGAAACCGGAGAACCCGGAGAAAACCCACGCAGACACGGGGAGAA
>JAFMOD010000534.1:248461-349225 GCA_019802435.1 Corydoras maculifer
GTCGCGGTGGGGTTCCCCATGCCCATCCAGGGGAGAACGTCTCGGGCGCTGGGCAGATAGACCCAGGACAGGGCGCCAATCCATCGCTGGGCATACACTCACTCACACAGACACACTCTAAATGGGGCAATTTTGAGAAATCAATTAACTTGATCCATGTTTTTGGACTGTGGGAGGAAACCGGAGAACCCGGAGAAAACCCACGCAGACACGGGGAGAACATGGAAACTCCACCCAGATGGGGATTCGAACCGGGAATCCCTAGCGCTGAGAGGCGAATGTGCTAACCACTAAGCCACCGTGCCTGAAGGCTTTTTTCAAAAATAAATTAGTTCGGTTTGTATTCTTTAAAAGTGGGGCGCAACTTAATGAATATAAGAACAGGTCCCCAGCTGAGCCAAGTTGAGAACCCCTGGACTAGAAAATGTTATCAGCATCATTATATACATTATTGTTTGGTACAAATTATTAAATAAATAAATAAATAAATATAGATGAATTGATTAGTTATTTCACTATAAGTTTTTTTTGTTGTGTTTTGGCAGAATAATTGTGTTTTTATGGTGTACATTTGGTGCATCTTTTATTTTTTTAAGATTGTGTAAAATTATGTCTATATGCATGATGTACTGAATAGTGGCTTATTTTTCACCTTTTAGATGTATGGTGAACTGATGGAGGCTTTGAAACTGGCTGGAAAAGATGACTCTGTCATTACAGTCGTTACAGGTACATAGTCAGTATATATGAAATGAAAGTAGAATTAAAGAAAAATGGTAGCAAAGAATATTTTTTAAAAAGGTTGGATGCATTTGTTAATTTAACCTGATTTTAGTACATATCGAATAATAAACTTAAGCTAAAAAAATACAGATGGGGTAAAGGTTTAATAATAATGTAGTGTAGTTGTATTTCCTACTATTGTATTTTGCTCATTTGTAAGTCGCTTTGGAACAACTCTTATTTATATGTTGCTCAGCCTTATAAAGTGATCTCAGCTAGGTCATACTTTTTCTGTGCTTGGTATTCACATAGGCAGTGGTGACTATTATTGCAGTGGCAATGACCTTAACAACTTTACTAAAATCCCAGAGAATGGTATTGAGACGATGGCTAAAAATGCTGCTGAGTTATTGAGGTAAGTATTTGATCTTTGTTTTTTTTTTCTAACCTATTTTGGGTTGTGTTTTAATAAAATGTCCTTTTTGTAAATTTGCAGGCAGTATGTTAAAGCCTACATTGACTTTCCAAAGCCACTGATTGCTGTTATAAATGGGCCAGCTGTGGGAGTTTCGGTCACTGTACTTGGACTTTTCGATGTTGTTTATGCCACAGAAAGGGTGAGATATGAAGGAAGAGATTAATAAATATTAATAGTGTGAATTACATAAGTTAATTACAATTAGTCTGAATGAACAACATTAGAAAAGTTTGAATGATGATGACAAATGTTGCTTATAAACAAGTCGTGTTTTAACCGAACAAAAGGTGGATTATTTAAATACATTCACATTACACTCCATAAGGTTATTTAGCAGCTTTTATCCAAAGCAAGTTACAAGTATGTCAACTCATTTGGGGTCAGAACATAGGGTTGATAACTTCGGAGGACTTGTGATATGAGCCCACAATCTTCAGATTGATAGCCAGGCACGCTAACCACCAAGCCAACTCCTGTTGGTTCTCTGTTCTCTATTGGTCAGGACCATCACAGAACAGGTATAATTTGGGTGGTGGATTGTTTGTCAGTTCTGCAGTGACACTGATGCAGTGAGAGTTTTAGTGGAGTTTCATTTAAACATGTCAGTGACACTGCTGGGGTAGGAATAATGCACCAAGCAAATAATACCTGATTTGTGGTGCTACTATTGTTGTCCTGACTATTAGAACAGAGTAAAGGGGACTAACACAGTATGTACTGTAGTTTACATTTACATTTATTTATTTAGCAGAAACTTGTTTCCAAAGCGACTTACAAATGAGAAGAACAACACAAGTCAGTAGTTACAGTAAAACCAGCTACACTGTAACATAATCAAACCTGTTAATTATCCAGTCCCTCCTTTTCTTATTATTTTTTAATGATATGAATAAATTAAAAGTGAATGACGTGATATTGTACCAACAATCCATGTGAGCCCATTTTACTCTCTGGATCTGCTTTCACTCGCCTCCTCTCTCTCTTTCTCTCTCTATATATATAGAGTATGTTTATATATATATATATATATATATATATATATATATATATATGTATGTATGTATGTATGTGTGTGTGTGTGTGTATATATATATATATATATGTATATGTATATGTATATGTTATATATATATATTTGAAAGATTTATATTTGATAACGCTGCTATATTTTAATACTAATGTATTATATAAGTTTAAAATTTGAAGTTCTACCACTTAGTGTCTCCTTGAATCCTATTTTCCAAAGATACAACCCTGGCTCATTCACTCCACTTTAGTGATAACTGCTGTCACATTATAGTGCCATATCTCTCTTCATATCCTCTACCACTGCTAAATGGTAAAATGAGCTTTCTAAGTCTGTCCATATTACTGAGACTGCCAGCATTTCAGAAAACAACAAAGGACACATTTCTTATAAGTGTTTGCTAAAAAAAACAAATAAACAAAAAAAGGTTTGGGTAAAATCTTGCCATTGAAAGCATTTCATGATTTGAAAATTCAGCAGTTCAGCTGGTAACTCCTTCACTTATGACTTATGTTGTTCTTGCCTTTGTAGTTTGCTTCTGATAAATAGCGAAAAGTAATAAAATGGACATAAATGGGTGGGTTTAAGCAGGGTAAATTTATGAGTGAAATAAAAAAATTTTTGGTTAAAACATGACCTAACTGTTTGTGCTATCCAGAACAATTCTGTCTTTATACACAATGTTGTCTTTATACTTGTAGTAAATTATATGCTAATTATATTTTTACTTACTTTATCTCAGGCAACATTCCACACCCCCTTCAGCAATCTGGGCCAGAGTCCTGAGGGCTGTTCCTCTTACACCTTTCCTAAAATTATGGGCCATGCAAAGGTACATCATGTCAGCTGAACTGACACTTAATTCATTATAAATTTTTTCAGATTTTTTTCAGATCTGTAGCAATATGGGGTATTTTCCACAATATGTAAATATACATAATGTGCAAAATGTGTTGTCAGTTTAGTGATTTTGTGATTATGTGGTAGTAAAAGTTGTGTATTATCTGTACTCAGGCCAGTGAGATGCTCTTATTTAATAAGAAGTTGACGGCGACACAGGCATATGAACTGGGATTAGTGACCGAGGTTTTCCCTGAGACCAGCTTTCAGTCAGAGGTCTGGAGCCGGTTAAAGACTTATGCCAAACTGCCCCCAAATGTAAGTACTGATGATTATATAAACCCATAACTATAATTACTTGGTAATCAATAATACAGATATACAAATATAACATCAGTCTGTGATTCAAATATTTTTAGACCTGCAGAGATGGTTATAACTTTTTTAAAACTGCCAAGGTGTTATTATTATTTTTTTTTTCAATTGCCTTTCAATCTTAGTCAAGAACTGTTATTACTAAAACATAAAAGTGAACTGATGAGTCTTATCTGCAGGGGAGCAGTGGCAAGGAAAAGTAAAGGAATTTATTAGATTTAGTATGAAATGGTTTATGCAAAAGAAGTGGAGGGCATACAGGAGAAAAAATATATATAAATACTAATTAAGTAAAGAAACAGATTAAATTGTATGGTGTGCAAATGGTTGCGTCGGAAAAAGTTAGTTTACCAGAATGGAAATTCTGTTCTCCACCAGCAGATGTCCTCATTTCAATAAACATTGTAGTTCAATGATCTACTAACGTATGCTCTTGTGCCAGTGGGTTGATCATTGTTAATTTTTATATACCGTGTTGCATAATACTTTTTCTGAGAAACCATGGTTGTCCCAGATCCAGCACACAGCTGTGAATTGATTACAAATATTCACAAGCTTTTGTTTTTATCTTTCACACAATAGTGTTGTTATCTGTGATTGTTGTAGTTGTTCTCATTTGTTTTCCGTAATAGACAATTTTGACCAAAAAACATTTTGAGCAGATCTTGAAAAGTAAATAAGTTAAGATAGTGTCCTGATGTAATAATACACATTGCTACTTTGAACTGAGGACCATGTGCTCTGTATTAGATGCTAGACTGTATTTAGTTAGTTAACATTTATTACGTTCTGACAGATTATTATAATGTAATGTTACTAAACTAAACATCTGACAACAATTTCACATTGTAAACTGTTTTGAAGTTCATGCGCTTTTGATTTCAGATGTCATAATAATTTTACACATTTGTACAAACACTTTTTAATCTACTGTTTTTAATCAGAAACTTTTGGTACATAAATCCAATTGTCCAATAAATTTTAAAGTATCCAGCGATTTCAATACAGCTAGGAATATGATTTGTTGATAACACTAAGATATAAGAAGATATGTACCTTGGTCACTGGTATATGCTGAATTGACCGAGACGAAGCAAAAATTAAAAACTGGTTTGAAAATCCATGCAGATGTTCTTTGAAACAATGTGTTCCTTCATGCCAAAGCTAAGCCAAGCCAGCATAATGCATGCACTCACAGTCGTTCGGCTAAGTTACTGTCTGTTTCTAATTATCTTCAAAATGTTTTCTGCTTCTTCCTCAGTCTCTGGCTCTGTCCAAGCAGCTAATGCGGCAGATGGAGAAGGAAAAGCTCCATGCTGTAAATGACGCAGAGGTGGAGAGGCTGCGGGAACGCTGGACCTCTGATGAGTGCATGCAGGCCATTATGAACTTCTTTAAGGCCAAATCTAAGCTGTAAAGGAGATTAAAAAGTCTTTGCGGAGGGCTACCATCATATTAATGGTTTTTGGGCACTTTTACACATTATACATTACCTGTTAAAGGTAAAAACATACCACGTTTTTGCTCCAGGTTATTAGTTCATATAAATAAAACTTCATATAAAGATGGACTTCGTAGTTCTACAATTCCTGACTGTAGTCCATCAGACTACAGTACATACTGTGTACGTTCCCTTTACTCTGTTCTAAAGGCCAGGACCCCAATAGTTCCACAGAGCAGGTATTATTTGATTGGTGCATTCAGTGTCACTGAGGAATTCTACAGCAGCACTGCTGCACTAAAACCTCACCGCGTCACTTTGACTGCAGAACTGACAATTAACAATCCACCACCCAAATGATACATATTCTGTGATACTGCTGGCCAACAGGGGACTAACAAACACAAAGAACACAGTCTGTAATTGTAAAACTATAAAGTCCATCTATATGGTGTGTGAAGAAAATAGACAATGGGGCAAAAAGGAGGTGTGTCCAAACCTTTGACTCCATGTTAATATTACTGACTAATATCGCTGTTTTAATCACAGTGAGCATATAATTTGACCACCTGAAAGATCAAAGGATTATGTTGGTTATATGGATTTTGATACATAAGTAGAAAAAAATTTAAGCGGCAAAAAATAAGATGCGACATCATGAACTGGTTTTCATTAACTGATTTAATAAGCCTATGCTGATTATAATGATGAACCTGATAATCAGATCCTGTTTTCACACATTAACTTCAGATAATAAATATACAGACCCAGAAACATGTTTTACACTTGCAGCACTTAGCAGGCCATTTATCAGCTGATATCACAGGTCCTGGTACCAGCTGTGTAAAATCATCGATGTAGTGGTTGTGTTTTGTTTATTAAAAGCCAAGTCTTTTGGTTCTTGAATTTGTCTTGAAATTTGGGGTCATACTTGACCAACTAAAGTTTCTTCATTTCATTGTTTCTCCAGTTTTTTGTTTTAATCTTGTATGTTTGATTGCTTGCCCACATGTTTGGATCTGTCAGCTGCTCCATTTACACACTAGCTCAATCAAAATATGGATGAACTTCATACAGAAGGCAGGCAGGATGAAGTGTTAGTTGATAAAGTTGCAGTCACACTTACAGTTCTGCAGGATAATGACCTGAGGTGTTCAGGCTTGATGAACTCTCTTGCTGTCACACTCTGCCACATTACACATACTGTACTTATTTGTTAGGTCACTGACAGGAGTCCAACTAGTGCCACTGGTGTGTATCGCAACCTTATACGACTACAAATGCTTTCTGATGACCAAACAACCTTATTTTACAGCAAAAATAATGTTTGATAATAAACCAATGATATGGCGTAGTGGTTGGCACGTTCGCCTCTTAGCGCTGGGGAGCCAGGTTTGAATCCCGATCTGGGTGGAGTTTTGCATTGTCCACGTGGGTTTCCTTACAAAGCCCAAAAACATTGAGTTACGGTTAATTTAAGGCTCTAAATTGCCCCATATAGTTTGTGTTTCTGTGCAAGTGAATTTGCCCACCGTGTGAATTGCTGAGTTGGCACCCTGTCCTGTGTGTATCTGCACAGCGCCCCAACACAGCATCCCTGGAGCCATTGGGGATAAGGGCCTTGCTTAAGGACCCACATTGGTATATATATATATATATATATATATATATATATATATATATATATATATATATATATACATATATATATATATATATATATATATTTTTTTTTATTAATGGATTGTAAAGACTTTGCTATACAGAATGTTCAGCATATTAAGCATTTACTGTGCCTGTTTTCTATATTCAGCATTTATAAAAGATTGTTCTCAGTTTATATTCAAACCTTGTCTAACACTGTTTTTTTCCACTAATCTGAAATTCCATTATGCCTGTATTTCTACGAACTCCTGTAAGTCATTTCTGTTATTTTAACTCTCTTTGTAAACAGTTTTCTGTCTAAGTCAAACTGGTGTGAAATTGTAATTTAACTTAAATTTACGAACTGAGTTTTGAACATTTATCCCTGGTTTGTGTTCTGCATGTGTTTGTGTTTTTACCTGTTTGATCATTGCCTTACTAACTGACTATCCAGGAATTGTTTTTATATATATATATATTGTTAGGAAGTTTATTTGAAAACTTTGATCATGATTAAAACTCACAGTGCTCTTCTTTTAATTCTTATTAAAAGCATTAATTCTGTTTAACTACAAGGCACTTTATAATTATATTAGATTTTTTTTTAACTGAAATTCTTACAAGGAACTACAAAACAATTTTGAATTTGATAGATATTATGTTATTAAAATCCAATATGCAAATAGGGATGTGGTGGCTCAGTGGTTAGGGTGTTGGGCTATCAATCCAAAGGTTAAGAGTTGAAATTCCAAGATCACTGAAGTTACCAATGTTGGCCCCTGAACAAGACCCTTAACCCTCATTGCTTAAGGGGTGCTGTATCCTGTGCTCTGACTCCAACCATCAAGTTAAGATTACTTTGGATAAAAGCATTTGCTAAATGACCAAATGTAAATAATATTTAAAACTATAGATCTGTGCATGGAAGAACAATCAACATTTGGTATTTAACTAAACTGGTCTGAATAAACTGCTGCCTTTCAGAAAGGAATGAAGACATTTAATGTAGAACCTCATTTTATTTGTTTTTAATTTAAAATCAATGCATTTTTGTCATACCACATTCCTGTCACCACTGCAAACTCTAATCATCTGGTATATTATCCCCAAGTATTTACTGGCATTCCTCAGGGCTCTGTACTTGGTCCCTTCCTTTTTTAATTGTATATGACATCGCTGGGCACAGTCATTAAGGTACATGTTTTCTTTTTCTTACCACTGCTATGCTGATGACACCCAGCTTCATTTGGACAATTCATTTGTCTTGATCCATGTTTTTGGACTGTTGGAGGAAACCGGAGAACCTGGAGGAAACCCATGCAGACATGGGGAGAACATGAAAACTCCACCCAGATTGGGATTCGAACCGGGAATCCCTAGTGCTAAGAGGAGAACGTGCTAACCACTAAGCCACAATGCTGCCCAATATTGTAAGTTATCTTCAGTAAAAATCTGTTTGAAGGTTTAGTAATGCAGCTGCGTTGATAACATGACTTCATCCTTCTTCTCCTTTGTTACATGAAATTTTAAAAATGTTTTATTACCCAGAAATCCAACTTTAAATATTATTAATAAATATCCAAGTTCAAATCATATCCTGTTAAAGAGAAAGTTGTAGTTTCCAGCGTAACCACTAGATGGCAGGCCTCTCCACACAACAGCTGTATTGACACATCGTGAAGGTTTTTCTTGGTTGGTCCTGCAGCATCACATAACACTTCGTTGTAAAAGGTTTACAGACAGCCTCTTAAGAATGAATTGTGATTGGATAAGCTTATTTAGTCAAAAAAAAAAAAATTCAGGTGCTCTGGATGTTGATGTTGCTGTGAGTGCTGAAGGGAAGACCTCTTTGACCCCCCCAGCCACCGTGCTTAAGGGAGCCTATAAAGACATGGTTTTGAGGTACCTGTAAAATGGTCTTACCCCAACTCCAGTAGTGTAATAAAATGACATTTTGTTTTGGGGTGGTAGCTCAGTGGTTAGGGTGTTGTCAGAGGGTTGTTGGTTTAAATCCCCGGTCCACTGACAAAATTGGGTCCGTGAGCAAGGCCCTTAACCCTCATTGCTCCTGGGTGCTGTATCAACCCTGTTTTCTGAACCCAACCAAATTTGGATACTTGCAGACTTTGGATAACAAAGTCTGCTAAATTACCAAATGTACATGTTTTTTTTTTACTTGTTCTATTAAGATGATGGTAGTGGTTAGGGTGTTGTGTTAGCCATCAGAAGGTTGAGGTTTCAAATCCCAGGAACAAATGCAGTGTTCTAAGCCTGAAACTCTGAAGAACAAGCCAAAGTGACATTGGTGAGCAAAAGCTTTGTTTGTATTGTTGTAGTTAATTTAAAGAAACCTTGTGAGGACCTTGGTTGGAAAATCATCCTTCATGGGCAACAGCACAGTGTCAACAGGTAGAAAACAAAGTTAGGATACTTGGGGCAGTCATAGGCTTCCGGTTAATAAAGCATCCTTGGCAGCTGAAGGTCCACGGTTCGATTCCCAGTCCCACCAATAAGGCACTTAACCCTAATTACTCGCCGGGCACCATGTATAGGGCTGCACACCACTCCAAGTACTTGTGTTCACTTCACTCGGAGTGTGCATATAATTGTGTTTCACTCATATCACATATCATTGTGTTTTCAAAAGTACTTTGACGCTTAACTTGCAGTGTTCTAAACCGGAAACTAAGAAGACCAAGCCAAAATGACATCGGTGAGTAAAAACTTTGTTCGTATTTGTTGGACTTAATTTAAAGAAACCTTGTGAGGACCTTGGTGGGCAAATCATCCTTAATGAGCAACCACACAGTGTCAACAGGTGGAAAACAATAATAATACTAAATGGTTTTCCTTTAAGGTATCACCAGCTTCTCATCCTTAACACTGCCCAAGCACTACAGCAACAACCTTAGAGAACTTTATTTTTCATGAAAGATTAAAGAGATAATCAACTTGTTTAAATTAACTTTTTGACACCACACAAGCGGATTATCACTTAATCAACAGAACCTGCAAAAGTCATTTTTTCATTCATTCGTTATCTTCCGCTTAATCCTCTACTAGGGTCGCGGGGGTTCCCCATGCCTATCCAGGGGAGCTCATTTTGGGCACTGGGCAGATACACCCAGCACAGGATGCCAATCCATTGCTGGGTACACGCACTTACAATGACACATACAAGCACACACTATATGGGGCAATTTAAAGCATGCAATTTACCTTAAATACATGTTTTTGGATTGTGGAAGGAAACTGAAAAACCCAGAGGCAACCCAAATGAAGACGGTGAGAACATTGAAACCACCCAGGTTGGGATTTGAACCTAGATCCCCAGCGTTGAGAGGCAAATGTGACCGTGCTGCAGAGTTGTTTTTTAATTACTGTTATTAAACTGAATTAGTTATTATATATTATCATTCATTCATTATCTTCCGCTTATCCTCTATTAGGGCCGCGGTGGGGTTCCCCATGCCCATCCAGGGGAGAACGTCTCGGGCGCTGGGCAGATATACCCAGGACAGGGCGCCAATCCATCGCTGGGCATATTATATATTAGTAAAAGTAATTATATTTACACAAACTGTACATTGGTGTCCTGCACTGTTAATGCTGCCCAAACACTCAAGGTGGATGTTTTCTTTGGGGTTTACAGAACAACAGGGGTTTATAGACTGCAAAAAATTTGTCAAAAAATAGACTTAAAAAAAATGTATCAAGTAAAATTATCTACCAATATATAGTGAGTAAATTTAACTTATTATTTATCTTACAAATTTGTTTATAGATTTGTTACACTTAAAAGAAAAATAAAAATTTGTTAAGATTAAACGTTTTTGCCGTGAATCTTAAATCAACAATAAAGTACTATACATGGGGTCAGTTTAGTCATTAATAGCCTATCTAGTATTAAAACACTTAAGGGTCATCATGGTAACAACCTGGCTGGATTGAAGACCTGCTAGTCCAATAAAAATCAAGGGCTAAAGCTTCAATGATGGGTTGACATTATAACAGTGTATGAGGTTTTATAGTTATGTACAAATACTTTGAGCTTGCAGTCTAGGTAAATGTCCACGTGCAATTGACTCATGCAATTCCCGTGATCCTCGTCAGGATAATATCGGATTAGTTTTAAAAATCTAACAATAAAATTAAGTTACATGTCAAGAGTATTTTATAATGTCTCCTGCATGAGGAAGGAGAGTCGTAGAGAAAATGAATAACAACCTGTGGAGCTGTAGGGCCTGTCCGTTCCGTGCCAGAGGGTTGCTTTAGCCAGAACAAGCTACACATGCTTTGCATGGCCCATAGTTTGAATAACCTTTATTTGACCGATAACATGATCATTCTTATTTCTTTAGGAAATGGGATACCCCCCAAGTGTGAAAGATTAGAAGCACCTTATCTTTCAGCGAACCGCAGCTGCAGGTTGTGGATTCATATGTGTTCAGGATCACTGGAGACTACACCTGCAGTGGAAAAGGTAATGGACACTTCCACTGCTGATCCAAGATCTGGAACAAATGGTTAGCTCCCAAATGAGTGACTTCATCAGACCTTTACTACCGAAGGTAATATTTACGACCTATTGAGCACGAAAGAGAGCATGAACATAATAAAATGTGTTTTTTTTTTTTTTTTTTACCGGATTGAAGCATTCAAAATTCAGGGAAATATGTTTTTTTTTAATTAATTAATTTATTTTAATCTGTACATTCATTCTGTACATATATGGTCATGAGGGGCTGCTACAGCCTATAAGATTCACACACTGATGGAATATTTGATTCTATGTCTAATATTTAAATAAAAAAATAATAACTTTACTTTAATAGAAATTGCTTTAGGTGAAACTAGGTTCTGTGAGCCACAATTTCCTTTCCATTTCATGTACCTGTATGATGCAAATAAAAATAAAGGTAATATTTACAACCTATTGAGCACGAAAGAGGGCTTGAACATAATAAAATGTATTATTTATGTTTTACCTGATTGGTGGATTCGAATCTCAAGGAAATGAGATGTATTTTTTTTTATCTGTACATTTATTGTTTATCTGTAGTATTCTTATTACGGCCATGAGGGGCTGCTAAAACCCATGAGATCCTTAAAATGATGGAATATTTGATTTAATATGTAATATTTAAATTTAAAAAAATTATTATTTTACTTTATTAGAAATTGCTTAGGATTAAACTGGGTCCACAATTTTGTTACCTTTTTATGTACTACATGTGATGCAAATGACAAAGACTCCTTAAACCCTTAAATTGCAGTCCAATACAGGGCACACATTTGATTTGAGTGGCACTTTGATGTCCTTACAGTAGAGTAAAAGAAGACCTATACAGACAGAGGGAGAACATACAAAAAGCTATCCAAACCTTCCAATATTAAAATTCTGCATGATTTGGCCAAAAGTAAGAGGACAGCTTTTTAAAATGTACAATCAGTCCTGTGATCTTCATGGACTAATTATTTTGTAGTCTTTAACATATATAGTGTGTACTCTAATGTAGTATTTTATGTTTTTTGCAATCACATCTTGTTGTAAATATTTTTATACAACTTATTGGCCAGTGGCAAATCGATAAACCCCGCAAATGCTCTTAAGAAACATGCTATGGGTCACTGCATTGATCTCTGACTGAGCCAATCAATTCTTTGATATGTTTCCTGTTAAGGTGCTATTATAAAGGTGTAATTCATTACAATGGATAATAAAAAGGTCAAGGGAAAGGGTTGTTGCAGTGATCCAACATGAAGTTGTAAATGCATTTACAGCTCTCTGGTATATTTGCATGCTGGAGATGCTGTGTGCATGATCACTGATATCTCCCTTATATTTCTCCCACATGTGCACTGTTTGTGCATTTATCATAGATAAGGTTTCAGACTTTCCTGTATGAAGTGGAAATGCTTTGTAAATGAGCCATCATAACACCCATGAACAAAACAAAAGTTAAAAGCACAACTAGGTGCTACAATAAAAGAAATAGCTTGTTTCCCAACTTGTATTTAAACAATATATTGTTCCAAAATAATTCAGAAGTGTGATTAAGACAACACCATGCTATTAAGGGCTCCACCTTCTTTCTACACCCATGTAGATATGTAGGTTTCCTATAGATACTCCAGTTTCCATGGCAACATTTATTTACCCCTTTATTGATCAAAACTGTTCTTGATGGAAAAACGAGCTGTCCAAATATTAAATCCCAATGATATAAACGTCCACAAAGTGGAGCTGCATTGTTGTCTGTTCCACTTGCACAAGCACAGCACATCCCAATGCTACCATCACCACCATGTCACTGCAGTGCTGAGAATTATCCACCACCCAAATAATACTGGCTTTTTAATGGTTCTATAGGAGTCCTGACCCTTGAATTTCAAAGGTTTAACCTAAATCTAAAGTGCCCACCGTGGTAATGCATGTTATCCCCCACGTTTTTTTCTGCTTAATCCTATATTGGGGTTGTGGAGCCAGTTGACCTTGAATCCATGTTTTTGGACTGTGGGGAGAAACTGGAGAACCTGGAGGAAACCTCTGACACATGAAACATGAAAACTACACCCAGTTTGAGTTTTCGAACATAGATCCCCAATGTTGAGAAGCAAAATTGCTAACCACTAAGCCGCCGTGTGTCCCTTATTTTTAATATTTTCCTAAAAAAATGAAAAAGCCGCAAAAAAAAAAAAAAAAGCACATGTTCCTTTTTTTCTGTTCATTAGTTTACTTAAATCATGGCTTCTCAATAGCTTTTTGTTGTTCAAGCTATAAAACTTATAAGCGCATCAACAAAAACATTTAAGCCATAAGGAAAGAGAGAAACAGACAGGGAGCCTCAGCATGAGTCTCTTTTTCCAAGTGAAGGCCAACTAGGTGTTCAGGTCTCTGCTCGTAAAGTGTGATGCATATGAGCTCTGAGAACAGAACACACACCTGCACTTCCTCTGGGTGTTTGACATATGGCAGTTAAAAGCTGGACACATTGCTGATTAATGGATCTTCCCTATGGAATCCAGACTGTTTAGTCTTTAGTGTTACTCAAATAAGTTTGCAGTCTGCCTTTGTTAATTAGAAAAGATCACAGTACAGATAGTACCACCTTATAAATAAGGTTGTGTGTGTGTGCGCGTGTATTCCCTCTATAAATTCACACTGTCAAAATCAAAATCACACTTTGATAACTAACCCTTTTAGTTAGTTAAATTAAGTGTTTTTGTAACACTTTCTATAAATCCGGTGTTCATAATGCATTATAAACACACTCATGAAGGTTTTCAAGCATTTATAATGATTAATAACATTTGTCATAAGCCTCTGTTAGTGTATATAAAATAGATGTTCATAATCACAAGTATAAAGTGTTATAACAATGACACTTCAAAACATAAAGTGACATAATACATTATAATTATTTTTGAACTATAAATTATTATTATGAATGTTTACAAGACATTATGTCCTATACTTAATCCTGTCTCCTTCATACATGTAATGAATCCAGTATTCGTAATGCCTCTATAAACCTCGACATTTAACCCATGTGTGCAGTGAAACACACACGTATCCACACACTGGTGAAGTGAGCACACGTCCCCGGAGTGGTGAGAAGCACTGTACATGGCGCCCGGGGAGCAATTTGGGTTAGGTGCCTTGCTCAAGGGCACTTCAGGCACTTTAGGCACTTCGAACTAGGGCCTTTCAGGTCGTAAGGCTGGTTTCTTAACCACAAGCCTATGACTGTCCCAAAATTGTGTTTATCTGGTTTTTAATATTTTGTTCTGAATGCCTTTGTAGTGTAGTAATCAAAAGTCAAACATACAAATGACCGTTGGAGCCAAACTTTGTATCCAATCCTGTTCTTCCTGTTACATTTAGTTCAATTCTCCTAATGTCCTATGAGTCATGTAAAACATATGCCACAAAGTCACACCTGACAGTCCTGTGGGACACACGATAACACACACACAATAGGCACAAGTAATTGACTGCTGAGTTGTGTTTGCGCCGTAGGCTGCTTTGACCACAAGGCATTTGAAATGTTTTTTAATGAGAACTGTACATGCAACACTGAAGTAGAAAGAAAGCCTTTGTACACAGGTGTGTGAAACTATTTTGTAGCCTGTCAGCAGATTCCTTACAATAAGCATCATTTCTCAGAACCCCAAAAAACCAAAATGCATCTTGCGTGGTAAGTGGAACTGAGAAAAAGGACACTGTGAAAGTGTGAAAACAAAGAGGTGTGCTTGCTTGGTTTCACGTTAATTATGCAGTTTGATATGAATCATAATACTTTATTATTATTTGCGGTGTTATAAAAAGGGAAATGGATAAATGACTAGCAATAATAATAATAATAATTATGATAACGCACCTTAAAATGCAGAAGAATAGATGCAATGTTTCATTATATGTTGTATATATTGTTATACAGGGCAACATGGTGGTTTAGAGGTTAGTCCGTTCGCCTCTCAGTGCTGGGGATTCAGGTTCGAATCTTAATTTGGCGGTTTCATATTCTCCCCATGTCTGTGTTGGTTTCCTCTAGGGTCTCCGGTTTCATCCCACAGTTCAAAGACATGGATTCAAGGTAAACTGAATTCTCTAAATTGCCCCATATAGTGTGTTTCCATGTTCTCCCCATGTCCGCGTGGGTTTCCTCCGGGTTCTCCGGTTTCCTCCCACAGTCCAAAAACATGGATCAAGTCAATTGAATTCTCCAAATTGCCCCATATAGAGTGTGTCTGTGTGAGTGAGTGTTTGCCCAGCGCTAGATTGGCACCCTGTCCTGGGTGTATCTGCCCAGCTCCTGAAACGTTCTCCCCTGGATGGGCTTGAGGAACCCCCACAGCAACCCAAGCAGAAGATTAAGTAAGAGATAATGAATAATGATAATGATATAATGCACATGTGATTCTTATAATAATAAATCAATAAGGTACGAGAGGGCTGCATTATTGTACATGCAACACTAAAGCAGATTATTCGTAATGCATTATAAGTACATTCATAAAGCATTTATAATACTTGATAACATTTGTCATAAGCCTCTGTTAGTGTATATAGATGTTTATAATCACAATTATAAAGTCTTATAACAATTTGCCATGTGGCTTTAAAACAAAAAAGTGTGCATTATAATTAACTTTTTAACTTCAACATTCTTACTTAATGCTTACACTTCACATCACTTCACATTATGATTTCACTTTAGCAAAATGCCGTTACACCTCTTTTCTCATAATTTATTCCCAATAATACACACAGTAAGCCTACTGTTTTTTAGTATTAAACACTATATTTATTCTCGATTGTTTGTTGACAGACTAGCAACGAAAACAGAGATGAATGTTTTCATATGCATTCTTTATACTTATACTATTTATGATTGGAAGATGACGGTAGAGAAGCAGATGGACTTCTGCAATTAACTTCTTGGTACTATTCTATTCATCCATTGATTTATGTTTTTGGATTGTGGGAGGAAACCGGAGAACTCGGGGGGGAAACGCACGCAGACACGGGGAGAACGTGAAAACCACCCTCATTGGGATTCAAACCGGGAATCCCTAGTGCTGAGAGGAGAACATGCTAACCACTATGCCACAGTGCCGCCCATTGTTAATATTAGAACTACAAAGTGCATCTATATGGTAAGTTAAAACAGTTAAAATTAACAATTCATGCAAAATTAAGATGGTATACCAATTTTTTAATTAACCTCCATGTTTTAAAATGCTTTCTATTCAAGCACATTTTGACAAATATCACAGATAATGAACATTTAATTTTAACTACAAAGGTGCATTCCTCATAAAAAATGTGAGTGTGATTGCAGCTTGTCCGTAGGAGACAGTCTTTGTAACTAAAAAATTGGACAAGTTATATGAATGGAAATATCATGATGCAAAGTAAATTAGAATTTTGGCTCAGAAAATGGGAATATCTCCGGAACTGTGTGATGGTTATCTTAGCTGAATACAAACAGTGGTCTTATCAATGAAGGACGTGTTCTGCGTATACTGTGTCAATAGCTCGTAAATTGCAAGTGAAGAAAGTCGGACAAAAACGGTGGAATAACAAAAATCAGATAAAATATTGCATTATAACATAAATTGCAATATATGGCAATCACACTACTTAATATGTTGATGTAATAGTTTAACCTGACAGTTGTCTGGTACTTTGGTCATAAGAAACACACATTGGCCAGTACCTGATTTCTCAATGCTCCTTAACTATCTAAGCATCTGACCCAACTGTCCATACACGAGGCCTTTTGATTTGTACAGCACTATATCACCTGCTAGACTATATCCTCGTCTATAATGGAAATGGAAGTTCTTGCCTCAACAGGCAACTATTCTACATAAATGGGAAAGCCAGGGCTGACAGAAGCGCTGCCAGTTTTTCTTTTCTTTGATAAAAGCCCATCATGTGGACTATCTGGACGACTTCACTGAGAGTGACTCAGAGTCAGGAGTTGATGCTAACAGGCCAATTATAAATTTTGAGAAAGAAAACCATAAAAATAAAACTCCAAAGACAGTGACTACATGTTGCAACTGAGAATGAAGGAAAGGGGACTTGCTGTGAGTTAGAGGAGAATGCCATGTCAACGTGCAGAGGAAAAGAGGAGGCTCCCAGGCCACTGCTCTCCATTCTTCCCAAAGAATAATGAGTCTCTGGAGAACATCTGTCTGACCAAGATGCTGTCTGCCTGGACTGGGACTCCTGAGTTAATGCTGGATGGAGTTGTGATGGGACTCCCAAGGTAGTGATGAGGACCAAGGGAAAAGTTGGGAAAAACGGGGAGGAAACAACGATAATAAACAAGACCGAATGGAGCTTTTGCTGCTGAGTATGAGCCTGCACTAAACACTCAGGGCAAGCTGGGAAGTGATAGGTTTACTGTCTCACTAATGCACTATAGGGACACGGTACGACACAGGCTGCTATTGTTCAGATTTATTAGTTATTCCTGTCTATAATCAGTATTTGATTGAGGAAAAATAGTTTTAGGGTTGGAAAGAAACATTTCTTTTATTAGTAAAATGTTTTAAACATTAAAAAATTTATTTTTTCAAAAGCAGTTTCGATTATACATATATTTATAAATGTGACCAACAGTTAACCCAAGCTTTTGTGTTTATTATGGGGTGGGCCCATCAAGGGGAGAACTCTCACATAGATAAACATATAAACACAATTCACTTTACTTTAAATCCATGTTTTTTGACTGTGGGAGGAACCCAGAGAACCTGGTAAATACCCACACAGACACGGTGAGAACATGGAAACCCCACCCAGATTGGGATTCCAAGCTGGACCCTTAGCGCTGAAAGGCAAACATGTCAACCACTAAGCCACCGTGCCATCCATATATACATATACAGTACCAATCAAAAGAAAAAAACATTTTTTTTCTGTTCCTCTTACAATAAAGATGGACACCCCCTTCTCTAATAGTCAGTATCCCAATAGTACCCCCAAAGAGCAGGTATTCTTTGGTTGGTTCATTCAGTGTCACTGCAGGTTTGGTTGGTTCATTCAGTGTTCGCATCAGTGTCACTGCAGAACTAACAATAAACAATCCACCATCCAAATGATACCTGTTCTGTGATACAGTGCACAGAAAATCAAGATTTTCATTTGGACTTTTGCATTTCAACACAATACAATGTTTTTATTTTTATTTATGTATTTATTTATTTATTTTTTGTCCCATGTTGAACATTTTTGGTGTCTAAAACAGGAAAAATGTCATGTCTGTCCATCAGTTTTTTTTTTCTCTTAGTGCCATCAATATTTGTAACACATTTTCAGGAAATGTGTTCGTTAAACACAAACATTATAAGTCTTTATGTTGCTGGTCTGTATAATAAGTTGATGAACAGTTAAAACATATAATTAAAATGCATTGTGCCACTTTGTGTTATAAAGCCTTATAGCATGTTCTTGTAACACTTTATAAGTATGGTTATGTGCTATACGACTATGGACATTAACAAAGGCTTATGACAAGTATTATAATACATTATAAATTCCAGATTTAGGTAAAGTGTTACCCTTTGTTCTTTATTTCCAGGACCCTTCAATTGAACATTACAGAGCAGGTTCCATTTGGGCGGTGGAACGCTAACATTTAGAGGTACTGATCTATCCATTTTCTTTTAACATTTTATTTCATAGCCTCAATAAACCCCCAAAAAACACCACAGTCTGCAGAAATATGATTAAGCATGCTCTTATCCACCTGAATTTTAGATCTATAATGCTCTAAACCAGTGAAGAGGTTTGTTAATTTTTGTTACAACTCTCAGGCAGCTGTGGAAAAGTTGTTTTTATTCCCGATTCCTGCCTTAACTAATTTTTATTTCTGATGATACTCTCTCTAAGACCCCAAATGTACTGCCTTTGGCACCATAAAGCAGGTCATAGTCAATATTATTACATCAAGTGAAATGTCAGCTTCATATTTTAGACCTATAAAGGTAATGAGCCAGACTCCTACATGCTCTAAAGAAAATCAGTTAAAAACTCTCAGGATTTTCATCTTCCTTCTTCATTTTTATGAGCGCGCTGTCCTGCGCTCGCAGCCGGTTACAGGCAGTGCACGCTACATTAAGAAGATTTGTGATGAGAAACAGTGAGCAGTTCAGACAGTTGGTCAGTGAATAATCTGCACCTTGCTTTTTAGGAGGAAGTTTTCCCACCACCGTGGAATATTCTTTTGACCTATTAACACTTCCGTAGGGTAGTTGGGAAATCCCACGCATGTCTGAATGGTGCTGATTAAACAAGTGGTAAATGTTGTAAGCTTTAAAAAGATCTTGAGTAGGTGGTGGGTAGCAATTCTGTCCCAGGAAGAGGGTGCCAGTCTTGATTTTCTTTGCGTCTCTCTCGTTGCAGATGAATTAATAGGCAATTGGTGAGATTACATTTTCCCACAACTGTATGACTTATAAATGTTCTTCCCAAGAAATTGCCATAAACTAATCATAAGACCTTAATATACCTACAGCAATGATTAACATTAAGTGATGTAACTCAACAGCCTGACTTAATGACATGAGGCTGTGTGTTGCGGGAGCGGGACGGTGGCTTATTGGCACGTTCGCCTATCAGCGCTAGGGATTCAGGTTCTAATCCCAGTTTGGGTGGAGTTACCATGGAGGTTTCCTCCAGCCGTCCAAAAAATGGACAAATTGAATGCTGTAAATTGCCCCATATAGTGTGTGTTTGTATGTGTGTCTGTGTGTGTGAGTGTGTCCAGCAATTATCAGCGCCCTGTCCTGGGTGTATCTGCCCAGCACACAAAACATTTTCCCTGGATCTTACCTGAATCCAGTACAACCAATAAACACATTTATAAGGCTTTGTAAAGTATTCATAATGCCTAATAATACTTGTCATAAACCTTTCTTAATGTCCACACTTATAAGAACAACTTATTATAGAGATCAGCAACATAAAGCCTTATAACCTTTGTGTTTAAAAAGTGCTTTTCTTAAAAATGATCATAACTGTTTATAAAAGATTAAACACTTTTTAACAGACATAAAGTAAAGTGTAGTCAATAATTACCTTTTTAAAAGAGACCGCATACATAGTAGTACATAATGACTCATAAAAGCTTATAAATGCACTTTAAGTAAAGTGTAATCATCTTGTTTTAAGTAAGAATGTCTAAACTTCCAAAGACTCAAGTTAAGTTAAATAAGTTCCTATTATAATGCATTATGTCACTTAGTGTTTTAAAACCTTATGTCAAATTGTTATAACACTTTATGATTACGATAATGAGCATCTATGTACAATAACAAAGGCTTATGTCAAATGTTATAAAGCATTATGAATATTTTATAAAGCTTTAAAAATGCACTTATAATGCATTATGAATACTGGTTTCATAGGAAGTGTTACCAAAAACATTTATTTCAGGTATTTTAGCATTTTCCTTTTCTTTTCCGTGGTTGAAAAAAAACGTGTCCCCACTACTGCTCTCAAATCAAAATCACCTTTGCCCTGCATGCGTAAGGTAAGAGGACGCGGGGCTATGTAAGAGCTATTTGGCAATGTAAGAGCTATTCCTCTGTGACACAAAACAAGTATATGAGAATTAACTATTCTAATATCACAAAATAACAAGTAATAAAAACATAGCAAATGGTCCTTCACTGTGTATATTACAGAGCTGAATGATAAATGTTAACATTTTTATTATTTTCTGTTGAATTGATAGATTTTTAGATCTTAATCATTTTTATTATAAGTACAGCATATTTGGTTCACGGCTGTTACATTTCTTTAATCCCTGTTTTCTATTAATTATAACAGCCAGTAAACATTCCTTCCCTTGCATTGACCTTCTTTTCAGAACATTTTATTCTTGTACATTTTACTCTACTTCTGTCAACTGCCATGACCTATCACAAAGCTCAATCAGCTTGCCTGAACAACAGAGGCAGATATGAAGCAATCGTGATAGACGATGTACTGCAAAGTCAAGGACTCTTGATTAAATCTTTACTACATTATACTTTTAAGTATACTTTTAAATTATTCAGCTTAGATGTGGAATCAGCAGAAGAAATTGCATTTATTATAGGATTTATGCTGCTTGTACTGTAAAGACATGATCAAATAATCTGGAAATAGTTTTTCCCATCAATAAAGCAATAAGGTAAGAGAGGGCGTGTATTATTGTGAATAAATCATGGGAAAAAAGTGCTGTGTTGCATGACGCATTGTGGAGTACAGTTACACCTGATGTGATTTATTCACAATAATACACAACCTCGAGTGCCTTATTGCTTTTAAAAAACAGTCACAAACACACTATAATAAAATAATAAAAATTATTATTTAGAAGGACTGAAAGATGCCTGTAAAGCCATAGTTTTATCATAGAGGGCTAAAGTCCTTTCAAATCTCCCAAAGTTCAACACTGCAGCCTTAATCAGTGTTAAGCAGTGCATTGCTTCATACTCTTACAGGTAGGTAAGGGATTTTACGCATATGTATAAATGAAAAAATACACCAGAGTAAAAAAGCTGTTGGAAAGAGTATTGACAGATATATAGTGTACCAAATGAAAAGCAGAACACTCATGTTGTCAGGACTAAACTAAAAACTAATTAGAAACAAATTTAAAGACAACATTTTTAAAATTTCTTTATATAGACAAGGTTTTTTTTTTTTTACAGAAAATAATTTTTTTTGCTTACTACCTCTTTTAGACATAATTTTGTTTTTTGTTTTTTAAATATTTTTATCTTTATTTTTTATTGCTTCTTGAGTTCTTACTGAGAGCTACCAAACAAAGTTTTGCTGTGTAACTACAAATAAAGTCTAATTTCTTATATTATCTTATATAAACCTAAAGACATGAAGCAGACTTTTTACTTGTGCAGAGTGATGGCACTCTCAAACCAAACCCCATTCAGTGGTACTGATTCATGTACGTGACAAGTGCATTTGCGTGCACTTAAGTGCTTATTAAAAAAAAACTGCCCTTGAATACACCAAGGGCCTGTTTTCAGCACTGCCAGGCAAAGTTTAATCAACCAGCTGGAAGTCAGAATGTCAACCTAAGACATTTGTACATATGGCTCAATGAACTCGAGGCAACGTCCTGTGTTTTACCTCTGCCAGAATTTAGAAGAAACTGGACTATTGTTAGCCATGTAAACACGGATTGTGATTTAGATTTGAAGCAGGCAGCTGCAAGAAAAAACACAGATGTGAAATGACATGCTAAAACTTCACCCTCGAACATTCAGCCATTTGGAATCACTCAGTTGCTTTCATGGGATTCATTTGTTTATTTGCCAAGGTGGCATTTAATCGGTTTAAATGTTAAGTTGTTATAAATATACGAACTTGAACTGTGATTAATTCCATCTAGTATTCGTTTTAGCATTGGATTCCATAAATTCTAGGATGGACTCTGTACACCCACCTCAATGATTATTTAGGAGGGTCATGGGGTTGCTAAAGCCTATCCAAGTACCTATTAGGCTTCAGAGTCTACAAATTCATCACAAATGGTCAAGCACATTCACACGTAAGACAATTAACAATTTAGTATACATTTATATTGTCATTTAGCAGACACTTTTATCCGAAGCGGTTTACAAATGAGTGAACACCACAAGTCAGTAGTTACAGAAAAAACAGCTACACTGTAGAATTATTAAACCTGATCATTATTCTATCCCGTGCCCCTATTTTAAATATCAGGTGTTTGTAAATAGGATGTGTTTTGAGTTGCTTCTTAGAGTTTGCCAAGTGACAGGACAGGGCTGGGAAGATACCAAGTGAGAATTAGCACTACAGTGAGGTTGAAGCACCAGGTGACATTCAATAAAGTGAAGTAAACGAGTTGCAGTGTATTTTGGATATATAGAGTAAAGGTAAGAGGGGGCAGATCCAGAGATTGTCCTGTAGGTCAGAGTCAGTGTCTTGTACTGAATGCAGCAGCTACAGGGAGTCAATGGAGAGCAAGGCATGAGTTTGAGTGACATGAGTTTGCTTGAGTTGGTTAAACTCAAGTCGGGCTGCAGAGTTTTGAATCAGTTGTAGAGGCCTGATTGTGCAAGCTAGTGTACAGTTTACTGAAACATATTTTACCTTCAGTTTGACTAGCCACATAAATAAGTTGAGGTTTAGATTGCATAGTATTTTCTATATAAAAAGGTCTTTTATATATATATAGGATTGTAGAAAACCTTTTGCCGTTTGACCTAAAATACTCAAATCCAAAAGTTTATTAAAAGTACAATGCTTCTTTTTGTGTAGCCTGTAGATGACATACAGTAAATATAATACATGTATATTCTGCTTTTTAATTATTCCTATTTCGTTCTTGTTTCTTAGTGGCAACAAGGGAATGACTTATTGTCTCCAATTTAATCATCAGCATGTATTTGGATGATCCACTGAGGCACAGGGAGGACATGCAGACTTCACACAAGAAGGACACAGAAAGGAGGTGTGTTGATACGAATGTAAAGTGGTCAGATGGCATATTGTAAATAATGCCACAGCTGGATAAATAGCTTTTTTTATAATAAAATTGCTGATTATCTTCGAAAACAGCCTGCTGGAATGTCATGGTCCTGGAGAATTGTAATTGCAAATTACGAAAAAAATAGTGAATTCTTTATTTTATAAAGTCTGATTAGTAATAAAATATAAATCAATACATTTTAATCATATACCTTCGATTGTGCAAAATGCATAATGGGTCAGAAGATTAGAGAGGAATCTGCCTTTAAGGTGTTGGTGTACAACCTTCCTATGACCTCTTGACTAAAACAAGTAAAGTATCTGATTTAAATAGTTGTGGATTTCTGTAATGTTATAAGAGGAACATTCAAACCTGATTGAGGATGTGGTAGTGCAGAGGTTAGGGCGTTGGGGTATTAATCTGAAGTTTGTGGGTTACCAATGTGCTGTATGGCCAATGCTGTCTTCTGACCCCAACTATTAAGTTGTGATATTTGTGAAGTGTCTCACATTAACACATTTACATTTAGTAATTTAGCAGATTCTTTTATACAAAGTGAACAACAGGAACACTGTAGTATAATAAAAACCTTATCATTATCCAATACCATTTTTATTATTATTTTCTTTTTCATATGAAGTGTTTATGGAAGAGATGTGAAGTGACTCGGATACAGAGAGAGAATTAGCACCATGGTGGGGTTGAATTAGGCGATATTCATCACTACAGCAAAGTAAACGAGTTGGAGTTTATTTTTGAAATATAGACTGAAAGTAAGAGGAGGCAGATCCAGAGATTATCCTGTAGGCTAAATAACCAAATGTAATTATACATTTAAATGATCCCAGCAGAGATCCACTTTTTTCCAGCCGCGATTGTTCAAAACTGAGCTTAGCTGGGAAGTTGTGTGAGAGCGAAATCATTTTGGGTATTGACTCATTTACAGTGCTCCAGGTGTTGAATGCAAAGAAACACAAATGGAGTGCTCTCTGACAAATCCCACTACCGGAATCATTAAAAGCGGTAAGCACATTTTTCATTGTGGCACATCTGTATTACACAAACACATCTGCCAGCGTCTTTCATGTTAATATCTGTGTTGCTGTAGCGCTGTGTTTACAAAGTGAGTGAGACTTGGTGGTGGAGAGAAAGGGGGGTCTCAGCTTGTTTGATCTGTACCATCTTCAAAGGCCTCAGAGTGTGTATGTGTGATGTTGTGGTTTGGCAAAGACACACTGAAATGCTGGAAAGAAGTTAAGTAGGCAACTCCAGCATGTGCTAGTCAAGAATGACTTTAGGCTAAAATTAGAGTTTTTGTGGTTGGACTGTATGACGTGTTAAATAAGAGAGTTGGAACCTGTCCTAAATACATTATAATGTTCAAGCAAATGATGTTAAAGAACATATAATTATTTTTAAATTTAAACTGTCTGCAAACACACCACAGTTTATGGCTGAAAGTATGTGGACATCTATTTCCACAAAGTACTATACTGACAATCTGTACTCACACTAAAGTATATAAACAGAATCTATCCATCCATTATCTTGGGTCCATTATCTTGGTTGGGGGGTCCATGCTAATCCAACGGAGAACGTTTCGGGCGCTGGGCAGACACATCCAGGGCAGGGTGCCAAACCAGCTCTCACACACACTCACTCTCACAAAAAGGATAGATACAGATTCTATCCATCCATCCATTATCTTTTGCTTCTGGATGTGTGGGTGTGTGTGTGTGTGTGTGTGTGGGGGGGGGGGGTAGTTCCCATGATAGTCCAGTGGAGAACGTTTCAGGCGCTGGGCAGACAAATCTAGGGCAGGGTGTCAGTCCATCTCTGGGCACACACACACCCACTCACATTTAAGAGCAGCCAATTTACCTAGAATGCATAATTTTGGACTGTGGAAAGAAACCAGAGAACCCGGACACTAAGAGAACATGGAAACTTCACCCAGATCTTATTTAAACCTGAATCCGAAGTGCTAAGAGACAGGCTTGCTTACCACTAAGCCACTGGGTGAAAGTGTGTCTGTCTTTCTGTGCGTGCGTGTGTGCATGTGTGTGTTCCCATTCGCTATACAAAACAATACTATTACTTTAATTACCACAACATTTGAAATACATACTCTTCGGCAGCCTGTAGAGGTTTATATACTCTTTACAACCACCAAAAAAAAAACAAAAAACTTTTGTATATATAAACACGACTAATGGAGCATTTTCAAAAACTGCAACCTCCCCCTTCAATATAATACAACTACATAAAATAATACAGTAGATTAATAAAATGACCACAGTCTAGAACAGACATGAACCTGATCGCTCCAGGTAGAATATAATATGTCCAATTATAAATATTAATGTGATTAGAATCACAAAGACCATTTTGTTTCTTACTCATGTGTTAGCAAGAATAAACCACACCAAAGACTTGTGCGCTAAACTGAGGTTTTAGTTGAGCATGTGCACACAGGAGTAACACACAATGAATTACACATTGTGCCATTTAACCTTACACCCTGTATAGCCAGTGGACACACAGGTGTGTAGTATTTAAAAAGAAAGTAAATGCTATTCCAACATGAAAACCTTCATCCATTTTTATTGACGTACAGTGTTTGTTATAGAAAAAGAACTTGGCACAAGCCATCCATGTTAAACATGTCCTTGTGTTGTGCTTGGTCTCCAAGGCTAGCTTAATGATAAGTTTGGGTTCAACTAAGCAAAGGTTAAAGTGTGTCAGCTGCATTATGTCCTCCACAGCCAGAGCCAAGGCAGTAAATAGCTCCAGGAAATCTCTCTTTTTTTTAATTTATGATCTTAGACCTTAAAACAGTTAACTAATGACTGATTACAATGTTATAATTGGGTAAAGAGGCAATCCTAAAAAGAGGCAATCCTAAAAAGTAGGTATGATCATAAATTTAAATATTCACAAATAATGCAATGGAATATTAATTGATAGTAAAATCATTACAAGTTTCGGCTCCGTTTTTTTTCCCCTTCTTTTTCTCCGTATAATCTTCTGGTCTTGTAGACGTTAGGTTACCCAATCCTCTTGAGTTGTGACAGCAGTGGGATCTTTAAACTGTTCTGTGGGAATTAGGCCTGTAACAGTACACAATTTTGTACCACACCACACAGTACGGGGCATCTGGGTCAGTGGATGTTGTGAGCCACCTGTCAGTTTGATGACTTTATTACGAGCCATGTCACAATAAATACTGATGCAGGAACCATATGTTAACTGAGAGTTCAATCAAGTTATTTTTTTTAATCCGGTATTCATAATGCATTAAGTGCATTTATAAAGCTTTATGAGATATTCACAACACTTTATAACATTTGTCATAAGCCTTTGGTAATGTACATAGATGTTTATAATCATAAATACGGCTTTATAACACAAATCGACATAATGCATTATAATATGAAATTGTTTCAACTTTTGATTCTTTGGATGTTTCCATATTCTTACTCAAAACAAAATTACACTTTATTTAAAGTCTATAAAGAACATTTATAAGCTTTTATAAGTCATTATGTACTTACTATGTTAGTTACTAGTCTTACTATGAGACTTACTTTCTATGAGACTTACTAGTTTCTATCAAAGAGGTAATTAAAGACAACACTTTACTTTATGCCTGTAAAGAGAGCTTATAAGCTTTTATTAACAGTTATGAGCACTTGTAAAGTCTTTTCCAGAGAAAGCATTTGTTAAACACAAATGTTCTAAGGCTTGTCTCTATAATAAGTTGATGAACAGTTCATTCAAACATTATCTTTTGCTTAATCCTCTACTGGGGTACCATAGGGGGGAGGTGTTCGAGCGCTGGGAAGATACACCCAGGACAGGGCGCCAATCTATCGCTGGGCGCATTCACTTACACAGTCACACACACACAAACAATTTGGGGCATCTTAGAGCATTCAATTTACCTTGAATACAAATTTTTGGACTGTGTGTGGAAACCGAAGAACCTGAAGGAAACCCACGCATACACAGGGAGAACATGGAAACTCCACCCAGATTTGGATTCGAAGCGAATCCCCTGCACTGAGAGGCGAACGTGCTAACCACTAAACTATTGTGTCATTCTTATAACACTTGTGTGATTATGTACAGCTGTGAAAATTAACAAAGGCATTTGACTAGTATTAAAAAAGTTTATAAATTTTATAAATTATTATGCATTATCACATTGTGTTAAAAGGGCGACACGGTGGCTTTGTGGTTAGCACGTTTGCCTATCAGCGCTAGGGATTCCCAGTTCGAATCCGAATCTGGGTGAAGTTTCCATGTTCTCCCCGTGTCCACGTGGGTTTCCTCCGGGCTCTCTGGTTTCCTCCTACAGTCCAAAAACATGGATCAGGTGAATTGAATTGCCCCCTATAGAGTGTGTTTGTGTGAGTGAGTGTGCCCAGCGACAGATTGGCCGCCCTATCCTGGGTGTATCTGCCCAGTGCCCGAGACGCCCCTGGATGGGCATGGGGAACCCACCGCGACCCTAATAGAGGATAAAGTGTAAGATAATGGATGGATGGATGGACATTGTGTTATAAAGCCTCATTGAATATTTTTTGAGTGTGGTTATAAACATCTATTTTCATTAACAGAGACTTAAGACAAGTGTTATAAAGCTTTATGAATGTGTTTATAATATTTTGTAAATACTGGATTCAAAGAAAGTGTTACCTGTTTTCTGGATTTTCACATACAATAGATTTATGATATACGGATTAAAGATGACTACAAGCCAACAGTTTCAGCAAAGGGAAATGTCCACTAAGGGACAACCAGTCTGGAAAGCAATCAGGATTAGGTGTCTACTTTGTGCTGTAAATGTCAGTGTAAAATAACAAAGTTTCAGACATCCGTTCGCTTTACTGTGGTCTACGCATATAGCTACATGTGTGAGGAGACCCACAAGTCATCTGCGGAAGACAAGCCAATGGATCAGTCTCTGGACAGAGAACTAGCGTTTTATAAAGCATAATAAAATGCAAGTTGCGAAGAGGTGGAACCATATTTTTAAGTGCTTCGCGTCTCTGGTGAGAGGCTGTGCTGCTGTAATATGAGTGCAGAAGGCTGTTTAAGAACTGCACCTTTGTGACAGCTTGACAGCTCGTAGACCTGGTTATTGGATGAGGCCTGCCAGCACAGATTCTCTCAAACAGCTTTAAAGGCCAGTCCTGTATGACATTACCACAGGTCAGAAGTATGTCCTGGCAAAATACCAGGTCAGTAAATCCACAAGGGGGGCTGTGGGGTGCTTCAAACTGAGACTGGACTGAATGTGAGTTTTAAGTCCAGGCACCTGGTTCACTGAAATGAACTTTAAACCGCCAGATAAGTTCTGTTCAATTATTCATTTATTTATTCATATATTCATACACTTTCTAAAGTGGTTCTATTTTGTTAGGCTTGTGGGCTGAATGAGTCACAAAACACTTTTTGCATAGGGGTCAACTGAGTAAATTTTCCTATGGTGGACTAATAAAGATATATCTTATCGTAACCTGAATAGATAATAGAACATCGTATATTGTAATAAGACATTGTAATGACACACAGGAGAAGTAATTTATTATTTAAAATTTATTTGACTTACATGTTTTTGAACTAAATTATAGCTTAGTCCTCAATATCCATCTTTCTTTAAACTTATGTAAGCAAATTTAGAGGTGATTCATCTCTATTTGTTTCTGTTTTTCAGTGCATCCTAGTGTATTAATCCCATCCATCCATTTTCTTCCGTTTTATCTTGTACTGGGGTCACAGTGGGGTTCCCCATGCCCATTCGGGGAGAATCTTTCAGGCACTGGGCAGATTCACCCAGGACAGGGCGTCAATTTATTGCTTGGGCACACACACACTCACACAGACACACACAAACACACTCTATATGGGGCAATTTGGAGAATTCAATTGACCTTGATCCATGTTTTTGGACTGTGGGAGGAAACCGGAAAACCTGGAGGAAACCCACATGGACACGAGGAGAACATGGAAACTTCACCCAGATTGGGACTGGAACCGGAAATTCCTAGGGCTGAGAGGAGAACATACTAACCACTAAGCCATTGTGCCACCAGTGTGTCAATTTAAAAAAAAAAATAGATGGGCGGCACAGTGTCATAGCGGTTAGCACATCTGTCTTTCTCCACTTGGGTTCCTTGAGATTTTGCCCTGTACTTGGTGTTCTTTATTATTACCATGACAACCTGCATGTCCTTCCTAACCACATATAAACCTCTTCTATGGCCTTCCTCTACTCCTCCCACCTGCTAGTTCCATCCTCAGCATCCTACTGCCATACCTCTGCACATGTCCAAACCACCTTAATTGTGCCTCTTAATTAAATTTAATTACATTTCTCTTAGAAAGCCCATCATCGTTACTTAAAATGAGAATGGCAGCATCTTCATCTCTGCTCCTTTCAGCTCCGCCTTCTGCCTTTTAATCAGATCCACCGTCTCTAAGCCATAGAACATTACAGACTTCACTACTGTTCTGTAAACTTTTCTTTTCATTCTGGCAGAAACTCATCTATCATGGTTCACTCCTGCAACGTTACACCATCCACTTCACCCCGCTTGCACTCTCTCCCTCTCTCTTTCCCACATTCTTCATTACTTTGTGCTTTCAATCTCAAGTATTTCAACTCATCCACTTCCTTTATCTCAGCCACTTGTATCTTAACCTTTTGCCATCCACTCTTTTCTTCATTGACATACAACCTGCTTCACTCCCTCTAATATGTCTTTCCCTTCTCTAATCTTTTTTTCCCTTTCTTTCCCTTCTCTCATCTTTTTTTTCCTTTCTTTCCCAAGCTCATCTTTTCCAAGCTCTCATCAACTTGCTCTCTACTTTCACTGCAGAACCCAATGCCATCTGCAAACATCATATACCTGTCTCACCTCATCTTCCATTTAAATCCTGTGTAAAATACAAGCTAATGTATGAAACTAAACAGAGGGATGATAACAGCAGAACTATAAAGTGCACAGTACTCTTATGAAGCTTTATAAGGTATATAAGGCCTCATTTGGCATAAGCCTCTGTTAATATAGATAGATCATATTCATCATCACAGCCTTTAAGCATTGTAACAATATGATCTAATGTTTTCTAACCCAAAGTGACAACGCATTATAATAAAAATGTCAGTTTTATTAGATTTTTAGACATTCTGACACAGGACTTTATTGCTGTGATTGTCAAACATGACAATCACACTGTTGTTGTCCAACTTTTATCATTCCACCATTTTTGTCTCCCTTTTCTTCTTCTTAATTTTCAAGCTATCAACACGGTTTTTACAGGACACGTCCGGCTTATTAATAAAAGGATTTGAACCATTAGCAAGATATTCCTGTTTATCCGAGCCAAAATACCCCGAACATCCATACAAAGTTATCTTGTATCTAACCTTTCTACAAAAGGTTAAACTTACTTTGTCTGAAAAACCCACTATTTGGTCTTTGCAGTTATGATACCCTAAAATGTTCTGCGGTTGCATATGGTTGCATAATACATTTACATTACATTTAGTCGTTTAGCAGATGCTTTCATACAAAGCGACTTATGAATGAGTTCTCCACAAGTCCATAGTTAAGGAAAAAAATAGCTACAATTTATTATTTTTTTTAATCAAAACTGATCATTATGCGATTTTTAAAAAAATTCCCATTTACTTTGCATTACGGTGATTTTTGCACTCTCGAATCTTTCGATTTCCATCCATCCGTCCATTTATCTATTATCTTCTGCTTTATCCTCACTCACACAGACACACACACAAACACACTCTATATGTAGCAATTTGGATAATTAAATTGACTTGATCCATGTTTTTGGACTGTGGGAGGATACCGGATAACCCAGAGGAAACCCACGCGGACATGGGGAGAACTTGCAAACTCCAATCAGATTGGAATTCGAACCGTGAATCACTAGAGCTGAGAGGTGAATGTGCTAACCACTGAGCCACCGTGTTGGCCGATTTTTAAGCTTAAAAAACAAAATTCGCTAGAGTCAGAGCTGCAGACCGGTCTCAATTGCACTCTTTGTTCATCACTCTTGCTGATCACTCTTCAAAGTTGGCTTAGTTTATTTCCTATAGAAAAGATCAAATTTTCAAGACCGTACTCACACTCTTTAGTTTAACTTAGGATTTATAAAGTCATTACGCTCCATATTTATGTATTTTCCTACAAAAAAGCATTGGTAACACTTTTTTGACTCCAGTATACATAATGCATTATAAACACATTTATAAACACTTTACTTAAATCCTAATTACTTAAAGCGAGCATATTAGCTTTCATAGACAGTTATTATTCATTTATTCATTATTTCATTTATTATCTTCCGCTTTATCCTTATTGTGGGGGGGTTTCCATGCCCATCCAGGGGAGAACGTTTCGGGCGATGGGCAGATACACCCAGGATAGGGCGCCAATCTATCGCTGGGCACACACTCACACACACGCACACAAACACACTCTACATGGGGCAATTTGGAGAACTCAATTAACATAATCCATGTTTTTGGACTGTGGGAGGAAACTGGAGAACCCAGAGGACACCCACCCATGAACACTTTATAAGGTGTTGAATACCAAATTCATAAAAAGTGTAACCCTTATTTTTTGGGGGGGTGAATACTTTTTCTGACCATATATTTATTTTAAACTTTCTGCTATAAATCAGCGCAAACAATAGTTTTTCAGAGACCTCTTGACCATATGCCAATAAATACCCAATTTTAATAGCAACAGATTCACAAACAACGTGTAATCCTAAGAAGGTTTAAACAGGGAGACAATCGAAGTCGACAGCTATGACTAATGCTACCACGCAGTGGAGGTTTTACTGTTTTGACATTTGCGTCAGAGCCCATGAGGCAAGGGATTGATCAAAATCAATGTGGGGCTTTGAACTGTCAGAATAGTGTAAGTGATGGCCTCTTTCCAGTCAGAAACAAAAGCTGTAGTTGTTGAGTGACAAGTCAGGTTTGGACCCAGGGGAACAGAGAATAAGGAGGAAAACAGACACAGAAAGCAATAAAAATGCAGGCAGTGGCACTATAAGATCAGAGACGTGCGTCATTGTGCCAACGCACGGCTGTTACATAAGGCCTTTCCTTATAGCAAATGAATTAGGACCTGAAAAAGATGGAAGTTAAAAAAAAAAAAAAAGTTTTTAAAAGTACAAAAAAAGCTTGAAGATGTATATATGTAGAAAGGTTGGAGAAACAGGCAAAGATGATAGATGTAAATAAAATAAGGAATTACAAATTAGACTGTCACTATGCAAATGATGAGAAATGCTCATGTACAAAAGCTACTAAATTGTCATGTTTGTAAATGATGTACTCATATTATATAACAGGAAATAACTTCAACTCCACGCTGTTCCACTTTCAGAATATATATCAAAAATCAATAAAAAGAGATTTGTGACCATATCAGTTTTGTAGATAGGGTACATAAAGTTAAGGAAGTAACATCTATTCAAAGTTCTCTTGTGTCTAACCTTCATACGAAAGGTTAAACTTACTTTGCCTGAAAAACCCATCATTTGGTCTTTGTGGTTAAGATACTTTAAAATGTGCTTATTCTTGTGTAGTTGCGTAATACATTTACATTTATTCATTTAGCAGATGCTTTTATCCAAAGCGACTTATGAATAAGAGTACCACACTAGTCAGTAATTACAGAAAATTAGCTACATTGTAGAATTATCAAACCTGATTATTATCTGATTTATTTATTTTTTATATTAGGTGTTTGGGAAAGAGACGTGTTTTGAGTTGCTTCTTAAAGATGCTAAGTGACTTCGCCTTACGGACAGAGATAGTGTTAGAAGCTCACTCTTCCCCGGGAGATCGGCTACGCGGGAAGGAATGCGTACGCCGCTTGCGCCTTGTGACCGTTTCCCGGGAACGGCTACGCGGAGAACAATGCCTACACCAGGCACTTGTGACAGATAGGTAACCTGTACGTCATAATACAGTAACGTATAATTGCTATTGTTCATTCATTCATTATCTCCCGCTTATCCTCTATTAGGGTCGCGGTGGGGTTCCCTATGCCCATCCAGTGGAGAACGTCTCGGGCGCTGGGCAGATAGGGCCCAGGACAGGGCGCCAATCCATCGCTGGGCACACACTCACTCACACAGACACACTCTATAGGGGGCAATTTTTTGAGAATTCAATTAACTTGATCCATGTTTTTGGACTGTGGGAGGAAACCGGAGAACCCGGAGGAAACCCACGTAGACACGGGGAGAACATGGAAACTCCACCCAGATGGGGATTCGAACCGGGAATCCCTAGCGCTGAGAGGCGAACGTGCTAACCACTAAGCCACCGTGCCGCCTTAATTGCTATTGTGTCAAATTAAATTGCTATATCATTTAACATGATATGTACCTATGACACACATACATATAGTAGCAGTCAAAGACTTTGGAGTTTCGAGACACCCCTTCTTGCTCCATTGTCCTCCACTTATCATATAGATGGACTTTGTAGTTTTGTAATTACAGACTGTAGTCCATCTGCGTTCTTTGTTTATGTTAGTCCCCTGTTGGTTCTCTGTTCTCTATTGGTCAGAATCATCACAGAACAGGTATCATTTGGGTGGTGGATTGTTTATTGTCAGTTCTGCAGTGACATTGATGCAGTGAGGGGGTTTTAGTGCTGCTGTAGTTTCATTTGAACATTATTCCTATCCCACAGTGACACCAAATAATACCTGTTCTGTGGTGGTACTATTAGTGTCCCAGCCATTACAGAACAGAGTAAAGGGGACGTACACATTATGTACTGTAGTCCACAAACAGATGACCTACAATCTACAATCTGGAATTGTAGAACTATACTAAAAGTATATATATATATATACTATATTTACTATATGTAAGTATATATATATATATATATATATATATATATATATATATATATATATATATATATATATATATATTCTTTTTTGTGTATATATTCCCTCTCATCGCTGGGGATTCCCGGTTCGAATCCCAATCTGGGTGGAGTTTCCATGTTCTCCCCCCCCCCCCCCCCCCCCCCCCCCCCCCCCCCCCCCCCCCCCCCCCCCCCCCCCCCCCCCCCCCCCCCCCCCCCCCCCCCCCCCCCCCCCCCCCCCCCCCCTTCTTTCCTGGATGGGCATGGGGAACCCCACCACGACCCTAATAGAGGATAAAGCGGAAGATAATAAATGAATGAATGAATGAATTACAAATGAAAAATTATATATATATATATATATATATATATATATATATAAATGTGCAATAAGCAGTGTTTTTAAAAATATTTACTGGTGTTTTTTGGTGATCAGCAGAAAAGTTGTAAGGACATAACTTGTTTTAAAGGTTGTTGTCTAAACTTTTCGCAGCAGATATAGACTGAAATTGTTCTGCCCTTTTAACCCACCACCCTCTCTCACTCTCTCTCTTTTACTTTTTTCCCCCCACTCTCTCTGAACTCAGCGTTTGAATGACAAGAATTGGAGATGAAAGAGGGCATAGAGGAACAAAGGCATGAAGGGCAGGAGAGAATGGCATGTTGCTGATTTGCCAAGCTGCATTTGATCAGGTTGTGGGCGTTCCAGGTGCGATTGCAGAGCAACCACATGTAGGTGAGTCATAGACATCCAAGTGGCTGAAGAACGGTGAGAGAATCCATCACTGTGTAATAGGGCTGCACCTAATGATTAATTTTTTAAAATCGATTGAGCTAATAATTTTTTTTTTCAAATAGTTGATTCATCTCAAAACTATTACTCTAATGTGATTGTGTTTGGAATTAAAATATTACAAAAATAATGAAAAATCAAAACCTTTAATGATGAAATATGTTCTTTAATCAAACACAGCGCTTAAGGGCACTATTGAAACACAAACATGCTTTAGCATTAACAGCTTTATCAAAGATCAAATCTCAGCCACAAGAGCTTCAATGATACAGGCACATTAGAATGATGGTGCAGGTTCTTTTCATAAGTCAGTGCAGTTTTTTTTCATCAAGAACCGACTTTTTACCGGATGATTAATAATTTAAAGTACACTATTGAAGAAAAAAAATAATAAAATTTTACGTCCAGTATTTTTTGATAATACATGTCAGTAATAGTAAAAGACTCATTTTAATGAGGCACATGACATGACATTTTATGGACTATATATTTTTTGTTGACCATATACAAACACGTACATTCAAAGTGATATGAATGCGATATGAAAACACGTTGCGTGAGCGGTATTAAGAAAAGCTGCATGTATCTACACATGCATTCTACGCTGAAGAAACAGTTAGTAATACACTTTTAATAACAGTAAAACAGTGAAGTTTTAAGATAATGTGCTAAGATGTGAGAAAAACAAGTAAACCAGCCTATGTCACTGTTTTGTTGCCATGTGGATTATTTGCTATGCAGAAGCCCCAGAGTGAATGTTTGCGCTTTAAACGCTCGTGTATTGCAATTGTACGGTTATGAAAAGCCATCTTTATTATGCAAATCTAACAGAGCACCACACTGTTGTGTTTCTGTGCAAAGTGCTCCCACACTTTAGATGTATGCAGGCGATTTTTAGCTGCTGCACTCCGGATAAATCCATGTTCCCTGGTAGGGCGTCGCCATTTTGTCGATGAGTCAAGCACGTTAACAAGTTAATACATTAACTTAGTTGATGCATTGCCTCGGCCCTACTGTATAATTGCCATTCATCACAGTCTCCTTTACATCTTTCATCCTATACTAGTTCTGAGCTCACATTCGTCTGATCCACTAACATTAACATACCGGTGAACCTGGGATGTCCTTGCGTGAAAGTCCCCCATGGCGAAAGCAGAGGTCCACTTATAAACGAGGAAGCAGACCAGAGAAGCCAATAGCAGATATGTTTTTTTATTTCCCAAATAATAAAACCAGAAAAAAATGTCATAGCAATGCTAGTTTTAGTGTCCTCCTTGTTTAATATGGGAAGCTTCACTGTTCCTGTTGTGCAAACCCTTCTCCCAGCTGGCCTCCAGGTTCTGTTGTAGCTCATCATGCATCACTCGAAGCACAAGGTATCAAATTAAACAGAAGCTCATGGGAACATCTAAACAGGCTCCCTTGTGGGAGACACATTTGTCAGTGCAATTAGAAGCACAGCTCTGCACATGCTTTTAGACAAACTGAGTCTGCAGTATCCTCAGTAGATTCAAAGAAAAGAGGCCTAAAACTGCTTCATTCTTGGCAGCGTATTTGACAAAGAAGGATTTAATGAACAGGATTATTACAAATATTATGAAACCGTTGCATAATAGGGAATTAAAGTACACTGCAAATATTTGCTCAGAATTTCCTGGTCTTTTGATGTTATTAGTGATAGCTATATACAAATAAAGCCCCACATATATAATATATAAGAATTTAGTCAATAATTAGACATCAATATTGGGGTTTTGTTTAAACAGATAACCAAAAAATAGTAAATGAAACTTCTATAAGATACATAAAAGCCTATAAACTTTAAGAAGAAGTCAGGCCTCAGCAACAGCCCATTGCTCCACGCTTCATCAAATCTTCACATTCGTGGCCAAGTGTTTACAGTTCCAGATAACAAACCAGTAAGTTATGTTCATGCCGCAAAAGTGCCAATACAGGACATCTTTTTGGAGATCTGTATCGCCCACTTTCATCCCCAACTGTCTTTTACTTAACTTTGTAAAGAAATGTTTACTTCACTGACTGTCTCCAGGGTGGCTCAGTGTCTAAGTGGTTAGCACGATCATCTCTCAGCACTGGCAATCCATGTTCGAATTCTGATGTGGGTGGATTTTCCATGTTCTCCCCATGTCCGCTTGGTTTTCCTCTGTGTTTTACGTTTTCGTCCTGCAGTAAACATAGATTTAAGGTATATTGAATGCTCTGTTGAATTTTTTAAATTGCTCCATATACTGTGTGTTTGTGTATGTGTGAGTGAGTGTGCCTAGCAATAGATTGCCACCCAAAATGTTCTCACATGGGCATGAGGACCCCCCCCCCCCCCGAAACCCTAATAGAGCATTAAGCGGAATGGATAAATGGATAAATAAACTTTCTTTTCATAAATAAAGAATTTGGACCAAAAAATAAAAGTATTTCTGAATATTGTGATGTAAATGAAATTTACAAAACTTTCATGACACCATGAAAGTTTTACATAACCATGCTGAAGTTAAAGCTGGGCAAGGGGATACTTTTTTAATGTATAGTATTTAAATTACTGTTTAAAAATTGTACTACCTAAATTATTCTTACATTTTAAGTACTCATTAAAAAGTGTGTATTTTTATTAAGTTTTTTTTTTCTTTTTAATAAACAGATAAAGAAATTGGGCAGTACATGGATTAATTGTTTAGCATGTTCGCCTCTCAGTCCTGGAGATCCAGATTTAAATCCCAAGTTCCAATGTTCTCTCTGCATCCACATGGGTTTCCTCTGGGTTCATTGGGTTCTTCCCACAATTCAAAAACATGGATTCAAACTAAATTAGTTGTTATAAATTGCCCACATAGAGTATAGTGTATGTGTGTATGTCTGTTTGAGTGTGTGTTTGCCTTTGAGTCTGGCCAGGGTCCATCTACCCAGCACAGAATAAGAGTCCCTTTTATAGGACTTCTCTGTCTGATCAAAATCCAGCATTACTTTAAGTCTTTTGATTATCGTATGTATTAATGTTGTTGACTGAATTATGTCAGTTAAATTGAGATTTTGTATTTAATTTTTTTATATTATGTTCTTATATTCTTATTTAACTTTTGTTTTCTGTTAAATTTATAATAGTAACATATCCAAACTGTTGAATATAAATTTCTGTATATTATGTATATCTTTTTAACATTAACCCATTTACAATGAACTACTGGACAGAACAACACATTATTAACAAAGTTTTTACATGCTCTAAAAATGTTCCAGGCATTTACATTACATATTTAAATTTAGTCATTTAGCAGACGCTTTCATCCGAAGCGACTTACAAATGAGAACATCGCAAGTCAGTAGTTATGAAGAAAACTAACTTTACTGTGAAATCATCAAACCTGATTGTTAGAGATCTCCCCATTCCATCACATTTTAAGGTTCTTCCTGTCAGATAGGATCAAAACCATTCAAATGTCCTATCAGAAAATATTAAATTCAGATATAGTGGACAGTAGAATCTGATGATTTACTGTTTAAATAACAAATCTCCTCGCATGCTGTTACATTTATATTACCCTTCACTGCAACCAACATATGCTGTACAGTATATTATTACAATTAAAAGAACGTCTTGTATAAAGTTATTGTAGTATTTAAACTAATGTCAGTAATTCTATAAATAGTGGGTCGTATATTAAAAAGGAATTTAAATGTTTATGTCTGCAATTTCATTGTATCTTATTAGACATATACAAAAACAATGATTTCCACTGAATAAAACCTCAGCTATGTGACTCGGTTGGAAAATTACTGAAACGCATCCTGGGAGCTGTTCATGAAGTAAAACCCATGTGAATAAACACCATATTAGGTCCAAGCCAAACTTATTGAATTACAGTGACAAAGCATTTCCAGAGGAAGCTACATCATCAGCAATATCATCACCCTATGAATGCTATTTCAGGATAATTCCAGCCACATATGACATCAACTGCATACTCCAAATAGGCAAATACACTTAAGAGTAAACAAGCCAGTGTGAGCCAGTATTTGCAAGAACCAAGCATTTCCAGGATGGGGCTCATACTCAAGACTGGAATCTATGACATGTTTATGAATATTTTACATTCAAACCATTTTTTGGATGAGACTATAGGTCACTTTGCACACTGAAGCTTAACATCCAAAAACAGACAAGTAAGATGTAGATGGTGATGACAAGTTAGAAGGAGGAAGAACAGAGTTTTTTTTTTTTTTTTACAACACCGAACATCGGTGGCTGAGATTCTCTTAACACATTCAGAGCTGCCAAAACAAAGCAAGGGAAAATTTCTGTGAACTCTCACACACTGCTTCAATTAAAAACACAACGACAGAAAACAAGAAAGAGGCCAAACCTCAGACTCAGCTTTGAAAAGGTTAGAACAGTGAGCTGGATCACAGGGAAGCTCTGTCCTCCCTCCTGTCCAGCTTGCTGTTTCCTTTATTTTAGCATTTTACTTCCTGAGTCACAAACCCACAAAAAGCATGGTAGTCCTCATAAGAAAGAAGGAATGAGAATGGAATTGAAAGAGACAGACTAAAGGCCCCTGATTCACACGTCCTACCATGACTGAGACCATGACTCCTTGATTAAATAAATCAGTGTATATTTATTTTTCATCTTTTGGCCAGACTACTTAAACATTCGGTAAACTTGCGCTTTGTTTGTAATGACTGGTTTTAATGTGGGGCTCATTCATTGCTTGGTCATAATACATACCACTTGTCACGGCTGCAGGTATCAGTACTGCTGACTGATGAACTGAATTATATTCTTTACATGGTTAACATCCACTGTAACAATTAAACATAAAATGCTGACGCATATAGAAGAACATCTGGTAACACTTTACCTAAATCCGGTATAAATAATGCATTATTAAGACATTTTTACAACTTTACAAAATATTCATAACCACACTTTATAACACAAAGTGACAATGCATTATAAATTATATATTTTAACTGTTCATTAACTTATTATAGAGACCAGTGACATAAAGCCTTATAACATTTGTATTTAACGAACACTTTTCCTGAAAATGCCTTTATAGGTGCTCATAACTGTTTACAAATCCTTATAAGCACTCTTTACAGGAATTTAATTAATTTGTTTTGATTTACCAGGGCGGCACGGTGGCTTAGTGGTTAGCATGTTCTATTCTAAGTGCTAAAATTCCAGGTTCCAGGTTCCTGACTCTCAATCTGGGTGGAGTTTCCATGTTCTCCCCGTGTCCACGTGGGTTTACTCCACAGTCCAAAAACATGGATGAAGGGTCAATTGAATTCTCCAAATTGCCCCATATAGTGTGTGTGTCTGTGTGAGTGTGTGCCCAGCGATAGATTGGCACCCTGTCCTGGGTGTATCTGCCCAGCTTCTGAAACATTCTCCCATGGATGGACATGGGGAACAACCCCTGCGACCCTAGTAGAGGATAAAGCGGAAAATAAGGGATGGATGGATGTTTTAAATTACCTCTTTGAAAGAGAAATAGTAGTACATAATGACATAATAACATAACATGTTATGAGAATTTACAATTAATTATGTTTTGGTAAGAACCTAAATGGCATCACAATCTTTGTTATTATGTAATATGAGTTATGTATGTTAATCGTGCACCATTAAAGTAATATTTTAAATAAAATTTAATTATAATGCATGAAAAAGTATTCCTATCTAAATCCCAAGTAAATAAAGTGTTACCATTTATTCAATATAGTAAAAAAAAAAAAAAAAACAGTGTAGAGTAACAGAAATGGAATCCTATAATACCATTCTGACAGCAGAATACTGATTTACCAAATACAAAATGTAAATGTATTGAACGTGGTTTAACATAAACTTCTAAACTAAAAAACTAAAACTATAGCAACATGTTACAGCAACAGGATTTGATGGTTGGCTAAGTTGCTCATCCAAACTAGTTCCTGCTGGCTCTTGTTGCTCTAGTGCTGGTTTAAGCTGAACAGTGCTGGTGGGAGCATTGAGTAATGCTGTAAATTTTATTTCAGCTTGAATACAGTGGAATAGGGGGAGGCATCTGGATGAAGAAGCATAATTACTTTTAAAACAAACCTGAGTCAGCATTAGGACCGGTCATCCTGTGGTAAGTTTTTCAAACCTCCTCTAGTTCTAGTTAAAAAAAATTTCACAAGATGTAGCTGGTCTCTAATTTTGTAAGCGCCTATAAGGGGGCAATTTATGCTCCTGCACTGAATTAACAAATATGGGTACAGCATCACAACTCAACTTAGACCGCAGTCTGATGATGCGTACCTCCTCATAAATCTAACTATAGTACATCTGTGTCAAGCTCAATCTAAAATGTCTGCTAAATGCTGCAGTATAATATTAGAATATAGTTATAACTTATTTATACTTATATATATAGTTTAGTGGAAAAGGATTGTATATATATTTTACATTTAGTCATTTAGCAGATGTTTTTATCCAAAGAGACTTAAAAATGAGAAAAAACACAAGTCTGTAGTTTGGGGGGAATCAATGTCTCAGCATTAGGGACAGATTTGGGAAGATCATTCTACCAGTTTTCAGTGGTAATTGATATGAAGTTACAATTAGCACCATGGTGGGTTGAATCACCAGCAATTATACTGTAGGCCAGAGTCAGTGTCTTGTACTGAATTTTCCATGCTTTTGTATCTGTGTAACTACTTGAAATATGATCCAGATTAAATACACCATTTTAGGCCCTTATATTGTACCAATTGAGTTCAAATAGACATATCTTCTGTTATTGTGCCAGATGTATTTTTCTGAAGCTATAATGAGCCAGAATTTAGAATTAAGTTTCAATTCTCTAAAGTCCTACCAGCAACACTGAAACCCTGGTTTGTGGCTTTGTGTTTTGCGGTTTGCCATAGCAGAGCTGTCATTTTTTTCAGAAGAGATGACAATTATACTCAATGAATTTAGTGTGTGTGTATATATATATATATATATATATATATATATATATATATATATATATATATATATATATATATATATATATATATATATATATATATATATATATATATAATTGATGCATTTTAAATGCACACAGCGTGTGATAAATTTAGGTTACTAAGTCAGTTTCAGTAAGGGTTTGCAATTGTGTTTTTTTGTAATTTTGTAAAGGTTTTTTCACGTCACAGGAAATGATGACTTTATAGTCTGAGAACTGGACTAACCACCAGAACGCTTTTGGTTTAAACCTCCATTAGTCCACCACTTCCAGTTCTTTTTAACAAGAAAGCATGACCCTGAGTTGCTTAAACTGTATGATGTAATGAATTTAATGTGACTAAATGCTAACGGTTGAAATCATGTTCATTATTTGTTGGTATAAGATACAGTCGACTCTAAATAATTACAGAATCCATTGTTTTGTTAAAACTTTGTCATAGACTTAGAATGCATGTGTAACCTGGGTTCACATTTGAAATTAGACTAAGTACATTTCCACATACTAAATAAACTCCATTATAATCAGAGATATATAGCTATAAAAATATAACAAAAATGTAAATGTTTTAATAATTGTCATATAAAATATGGAGAGTTGCAGTAAGTCAAATGAAATAAAAATGTTTTTGGAGTTTAGAAACAGTTTCTAAATATCATTTAATCAGAAACTACTTTTTTTCTGCAGAATAATAGGGTGCGGTAGCTTAGTGGTTAGTGCATTGTGCTATCAATCTGAAGGTTGTGGGTTTAAATCCCAGGTCCACTGAAGTTACCAACGTGGGTCCTTGAGCAAGGCCCTTAACCCTCATTGCTCCAGGGATGTTGTCATTAAACCTGTGCTCACATTGTAAATCACTTTGGATAAGAGCACCTGCTAAATGACCAAATGTAAATGTATATCTGTTAATGAGCAGTGTGTGTAGTAATAGTATCATATGATATAAGTAAGTTCATATCATGCTTATTAGGTGTGGGTATGATAGCTCAGTGGTTAGGGTGTAGAGCTATCAATCTATAGGTTGTGGGTATCAAACCCCAGGTCCACTGAAGTTACCACTGTGGGTGCTTAAGCCAGACCCTTAACCCTAATTGCTCCATGGATGCTGTGGGAAACCCTGTGCTTACTTTGTAAGTCACTTGGGATAAAAACGCCTGCTTAATGACTAAATGTAAAGGTAGTATTATTTATGGGTTAGGTTTCGGTCTCTATGAAATGAATGAAAGTCTGAAGTCGAAAACTTGGTCATAGGCTTAGAATGCATGTATAACCTGGGGTTATAAACTCAAAATTAGACTACTACATACTAACCCACATACTAAATAAGATCCAATATAATCAGAGTGGGTCATAATGGAGTTGGGAACTGACTTACTCAGACAGGAATGTGGCAAACTGGATCTGTGGTGTTTGATAATGTGTTTCTTTATCTAGGTTTTTATATCATATGATGTATAACAGTGGGACTACATTTAATGTTTCTTTTTCAGAGTAGCATGGAGAGCAAATGCAATTACAAACAAAATCCAAAAGAGATGTAGTTCTCATTTTCTCTGCTGAAGAAAATGAGATGATATATGAATGATTCAATCTTCATTTTTAGTCGAAGACCCGGAACCTGTTACGTGTTCAGCTCCCTCTCTCTCTGAATGTTTAATACTTACAGAGATTCTAGCATGTGCTAAAACAGGAATCGGCTGTTCATTTCCTCCTCGTGTGAGGTAGCACAGCTGCAAAGGAGAATCCGTTGAGAATGTTTCAGGTCGAAGGTCAGATCACAAGGCCACATCACCTGTGATAAATGGACTCACATTTCCTGTTGTACATAATAAAGAACTGGTGCTTTCCGCTGACAGTGCTTTAAGTCTCTGCAAACTTTATAAAACATGCTTTATTATTACGCCTTTGATCTGAGTGCGAAGGTGACCCAGAATGTTCAAAAGTGGAGTACGTGTCGTACACATGTTAGTTTTACTACCTGTTAGATCATGATAAGGATTCTTGATTCTGATTGGTCGATGTTGGAAAAAAAACTAAGTGCTGACCCTTTAAATGAGCTGCTTGAAAAATTACCATTAAACTTACAAGTGCTTTTGTAAAGGCAAGCCTAAATTCCAAATTCTAAATAAGCAAAACTATGTGATACTTGTCATTAAGTGTACACTGTACAGTTAAGTTGAGGTCACATAATCACATCAATCTACTAATTTAATTTCTGATTGAGCTATACTACTTTATTACATTAACAAGGAATGGACTTATTTAATTAGGTATTATTTGATTTGTACTAATTTTATGTTTATTTTATTGTGAATAAGAGAGTTGCATTTTACATGTTATTGGGATGTATTTGGTGTATGTATTGTGTTGGTGTATGTGCAGTGTATGTCATGTCCGGAAATCCGAAATCTTGAAATCAATCTGTATGTTTTTCTGAAATCCACTTCATCAACTGTTAGAATATAAAAGTGTTTTAGGTTAACTGTCGAATGCCTGATTGCTTCTATTAATGGACTGTTTTTTTTATGTCCTCTTACAGATTTTATTGTGCAGCCAAATTATGATTTTTAACAGATGCGTTTCGTTTACTTTACAAAGAATTTGCATCAGCTTACCATCTCAAAAATTCTAAGTTTAAAAATATATATATTAAGTTTTCCTCATATTTTTAAAATCTATGTGATACGTTTCATTAAGTATACACTGTACAGTTGGTTGGAGGTCAAATAAGCACGTCACTCTACTAATTAATTTTTTGATTGGTCTGTAATGCTTTATTACATTAACAAGGAATAGACTTATTTTCATTAGGTACTTTTTAGATTTGTTCTTATTTTATGTTTATTTTATTGTAAATAAGAGAGTCTGTTGTATTCAAATGGCTTTGGGATGTATTTGGTGTTTTTTTATTGTGTTTTGCAGTATGTTTTTCTAAAAGTGACAATTTTTATGTCCTCTTAGAGATTTCATTGTGCAGCCAAATGATGATGTATAACATGTATACATGTTTTCCTTATACATCTAAAATTTTGATCAAACTTGACTCATTTTAACAAAAATATGTTACAAGAAAGATTATCAAAACAGAGAGAGAATTAAATCTAAGTTCAAGTTATTTATTTTTATTTATATAGCGCTTTTTACAACAGTACATTGTCACAAAGCAGCGTTTGATCAAGTTTATGATAAGATATGTCTTTATTGGTCCCACTATGATTAATAATAGTAATACTAATAATAATAGTAATAATAACAATAATAACAATAATATTAATAATTATAATAATAGAACTGCTGAAGTACCTTAATATGTTATAAACATAATTTTGTTAAAATGAAGACAATATTTTTTTTATTAACACTTAATTGTACAAATTATTTTCTCAAGGAATTGGAAAGAACAGCTCATTTTCATTATTAAAATGGATGTAATGTTGAAATGTAGACCTAACTGCCTAAAAATATATAAAAAATGTTTTAATTGTTTTCATATAAATTATTTAGTGTTGCAGCAAGTAAATTAACCAAATCATTCATTAATTCATTATCTCCCGCTTATCCTCTATTAGGGTCGCGGTGGGGTTCCCCATGCCCATCCAGGGGAGAACGTCTCGGGCGCTGGGCAGATAGACCCAGGACAGGGTGCCAATCCATCGCTGGGCATTAACCAAATCAAGTTATTAGATTCTATTACACTTGTTTCTCTGAGGAATATCTGTTAATGAGCAAAATGTGTGTGTGTGTGTGTGTGTAGTAATAGTGTAATATAATATAAGTATATTTAACACAGTTAGGATTAAAACATGTTTTTGTAAAATTAAAATCAAAATCAAATCTGATCAAATTTATTCATTCATTCATTCATTTATTGTCTTCCGCTTTTTTTCTCTATTAGGGTCGCGGTGGGTTTCCCCATGCCCATCCAGGGGATAACGTCCCGGGCGCTGGGCAGATAGACCCAGGACAGGGCGCCAATTCATCGCTGGGCACTGATTAAATTTAACCTCATTATATTTAAAATGAAATAGTTGTGGTTTGTTATGGTAAGGGTAATGTTATAGTTAATGGTTAGTATTTTTCATGGTTAAGGTTTTGGTCTCTATGAAATCCCCACCTTGTATTAAAACAAACATTTGTGCATGTGTGCATATGTGTGTGTGTGTGTGTGTGTGTGTGTGTGTGTGTGTGCGTGTGCACGTGTGTGTTTTATTGGTGCAATGAATCCTGTTTTCTTTTCTCCACCACCAGTGCCTTGACCCCCTTGACCTGAAGAGACACTGTATGCTCACCACCCGAAACTGCCTTTAAAATTTGGTACTATTTGTAATGTGCATCTGGCATCTTTCAACCTTGTTGTCTTCACAAACTGGATAAATCCTGAATGTTTATGTTTGAAAAAAAGTTTTATATACGTCTTCGGTAAAGTGTCTAAAGTAAAACCTTTTAACTGAATGTTCATGGCATGAAATGTGTAGAAATAGTCACGAAAAAGGAAAGTACACGCTACTTCAGTTCTATGTTTAATTCTAAGTGTGTGTCACCAATAAACAAACAAATAGCCATTGATTGATTTAAGTATGTACTTCAGGAACTAGATGGGAGTGAAACTTTACTTTTTACTGACATTGCACTGCTGACATTGTGTTTAAAGATGAGATAAAGTGCAAAAATTGATACGATAAAAATCATAATAATAATACAATAAAAAAATGAATAATGATCAGTTTTTGATAATTCTTTGATAATTGTTGCTGGTTTTTTCTTTAACCATGACTTGTGTTGTTCTCATTTGTAAGTCACTTTGGATAAAAGAGTTTGGATAAAAAGAGTGTTAAATGACTAAATGTAATGTAAATGTATCTCACCTCATGATCTTCTGCTTAATTCTCTACTAGGTTCTTCCCATGCCCATCCAGGGGAGACCGTTTTGGGCATTGGGCAGATACACCCACGACAGGAAGTCAATCACTGGACACACACTCACTCACCCACACTATATTAAGGCAATTTAGAGCAGCCAACTTACCTTGAATCCATTTTTTTAACTTGTGGGAGGAAACTAGAGAACCTGGCGGAAACCCACGTGGGCACGGAGAGAACTCAACCCAGATTGGGATTCAAACCTGGTCCCCAGCATTTAAAGGCAAATGTGCTAACCACTAAGCCACTATGACACCCTGATGACCTATAAACAAATGAAAAATAGTGATTTCACTTTGGCGGCACGGTGGCTTAGTAGTTAGCACGTTCGCCTCTCAGCGCTAGGGATTCTTGGTTCGAATCCCCATCTGGGTGGAGTTTCCATGTTCTTCCCGTGTCTGTGTGGGTTTCCTCCGGGTTCTCCGGTTTCCTCCCACAGTCTAAAAACATGGATCAAGTCAATTGAATTCTCAAAATTGCCCCATTTAGAGTGTGTCTGTGTGAGTGAGTGTGTGCCCAGTGATGGATTGGCACCCTTTCCTGGGTCTATCTGCCCAGCGCCCGAGACATTCTCCCCTGGATGGGCACGGGGAACCCCACCGCGACCCTAATAGAGGATAAAGCGGGAGATAATGAATAAATGAATGAATGATTTCACTTTTTAATTATACCAAGTTTTGAACACTTGAAATATTTCTTATAAGAGACTGTCACAGTGAAGATAATAACTTGAAGGTAGTAGCTTTTCCAATTTGTTTTCTACATGCGGACTTCCTCCATGCACTCATGTTTATATGCAGAGAAGTCGCCATAATCATTAAGCTCCTTCCTTGCTTTGTGCATTCCATTTATTGTGTTCACTCTGTATGTCCATGTGGAAATATACATTCATTTCATGCCTAGCTTTGCATTTCCATTTTAGTAAACGGAGAGGACATTTCGAAAAGAGCGTGCTATTCACTCATCATGCTAGACCTCAGCTGGAATAACTTTTCTCAGTCATTTCACCGCTGCCATCTTCAAAGCCTTTGGATTCTAACTCTTTCAGAATGGTCTAAAAGGTTAGTTGTTTTTGACACATATCAAGATGATTTGACATTGTCAGCTTCACCCTGATGTTTGACTCCCACTCTTCACCGTCTTTTTTACGAATTTTTCTCACAGGCTTGAGACACTTACTTCTTCCCGCTGGCATTATGAAAATGTTCCTATAAAGATCATTGACCATGAATGATCACATCTGCTCTCGTGCACTCTCGCCATCATTTCTAATAGATTTGGCAGAAGCTGTGTAACGTCTCAGTCTGATGGACTGAGTGATGTAAAGTCACTTAGTTTTCACTATACATGACAATGTTTTATAGGAACTTTTGTACATTGAATATATTTTTTTGGTGTTCATGGGTATTACACTGTCATATACTCAAATGTCTTTATATTTGCACTGGCCATTACTGCACTATTATTACTACTTGCACAATGTATATACTGTTAACCTGCCATAATACATCTGTATTCTTATTAATTTACCTTGCACATATTGAGTAAATCATCTATTATATAATGTATATAGACATATTCTCAAACATTTCTTCAGTATATAGTGCTCATATTTTATAATTGTCCTCTCCCATATCTCCCATTCCATGTCTTTAGACTCGCACGTTCGCCTGGGGATTCAGGTTTGAATTCCAATCTGGGTGTTCTCCCCGTGTCCTCATGGGTTATCTCTGGGCTCTTCGGTTTCTGCCCACAGTCCAAAAACATGGTTTTCAATGTTGAATTGGCTGCGCTAAATTGCCCCTATAAATTGTAAGTGAGGGTGCCCAGCGACAGATTGGCACCGTGTTATGGGTGTTTTTTTCCTAGCACCCAGTTCTTCCTTGGATTGACATAGAAACCACCCCATAAAATGAGATTTGTAATTAATAAATGTTCAGTATATGAACTTTTACTTTTAGTATGAGGTGCATCTAATAACTGGTAATCAGTACCGCACATTTATTTTAGCTCATGCCTCAATACTCAACATCCTTAACTTTAGGATGTTATTGAGTTTATCCACATGAACTACTTGCTTCAGGTCCTTCCACAACACTTGTGAGGTCAGGAATTTGACTTGGTCATTTCATGACATTCATTGTAATATTTTTTAACCAGTTTGGAAGAATGAATTGTGTTTAGAGACTATTTTTTTGTACAGCTCAAAAATGTTTAGATCCTAAACTTTTTCCAGTAGATCATACACACATAATTCAGAATCCATTATTCCAACATGTTGTTCTGAAACATGAGGCAAAACAGGTCCAAATCATGATACTACCACCAACATACTGTACACTACCACCAACTTCGATAAGGCTAACACTAATCATTAAAAAAAAAATTATCCAGCCACAAATGTATTTACTTTGTTTTTACCTTCATAGTCTTCTAGCAAAAGTTGGTTTGTCTTTTTTGAAAAACTACAAGGAACAACTAACTATTTTGAAAACGCAGTTGCATTCTCTCTACAGACGTGCCCTGCACAAATTGTTTAGTGTTTCCTTAACGATGGACACATAAACATTCCTAACTAACCCTAACCCTGACCTTATACAAATTTTTCGACCAGTCTGGTACTCATCAGCCATGTTATTCAATTTGGGAGTCAGGATTAAATTAAATCTTGCTGCAAAGCACAATTTAAAGTAACAAAGCTGTAAAAAAAAGTACATCTAAAAGTAGAGGAGAGGAACCAGCTGTTGTTATGATGTAAAATATATGGAAACATACAAATATAATAATAAATTGAATATATAGATAGTAATACAGCGATTGTGGTTTATGAACCTGAAATGACATCTGCTTAGTAAGGTAAATATAAAAAAAAATGAACGATTGACCATGTGACAGATGGATAAAAGCAACTTCTCTAAAATCCATCTTTATATAATTTTTAATTTTAGGGTAAACTGGGTTTGGGCTCTTAATAAATTCCTTTATAAATTCAGCTTTTTAATAAATTCCATATAATATTTAAGGGCTTTACATAAAGCAATGCTTTATAATGCTTCATTAACATTATTTATGTACCTAATTATTTAACAGATATACTGATCAGCCATTCCACCACATTACAACCACTAAAGAGCATCTTTGCAATTAACAAAACAGTCCACAAGAGGGAGCAAGATTCTTGATGTAATATAGGGTTTTTTCCAAAGTGACGTTTCAAATCAGGATTTTTATGAATTGAGCTCGTGAGAAATATTAGAAACCTTAAAACAGATAACTGATTTAAGACATGCTAATAACATTATTAATTAAGCAATATGTTTTTAATGTAACTGCATTTAGGACATGCTAATTTTTTGAAGGTTAGACATCCACAGCTCTAGGATAATGTGAATCAGTACGTTCTGATATGAATAACCCCTTATTGGTTAATAGTCTGAGAACACGTCTAGAAGTCAAGCATCAAACAGGAGACAATGAGTTCACATATAAAATTTGACTAATATTCAGACACACACTCACTCAAACCCCTCACTCAGACCTAGTGATGTCACAGGCAGCCGCTTGTAAAACCATGATCCCAGATGGTAGACTCGGGCTAAAAGAACAGGAAGTTAGCCGTCCAGGCTCTTTCTAGTGATTCTGCACCCAGCACGTGTCGGCATTTACGAGGAAATATGATTTGGGAAGTGAGCCGTAATCGTTTGGTATAGGTGGATTACGTCAAATGGGAATGGACTGGCATATTATACATATCATCTGTGTGACATCCTGTAAACTGTGGTTGAGTAAGGAAATCTCTAGAGTGTATAGTCTTTCTGCCGACCACATTCAATAGTCTTCAAGCCTTGAACCGAAAGCAGTTCCCAACTATAAAAAAAAGCTTTGAAGTCAAATCTGTATACTTTTGCCAATGGTCAGTGTAAAGTGATTTACCAAAACGTAGGTGTGACTAAAGCAGCAGGTCTGTCGGAGCTGACGACACGATGAGTCGATAGGAGGTGAGCGCTCATTAACAAACTATGTGTCATGTCTGGGGGGGAAAAAGTTGTTTGCTACTAATAGAAACAAAAAAGAAGTGAGGAAATAGGAGAATAAAAGAAGGAGAACGACAGAGGAAGAGGAGGGAGAGGGGAGGGGAGGGACGGAGAAAAAGAAGTATAATTACAGTGAGAGAAAGAGAAGAGGGAGAGGGAGAGAGAGAAAGAGAGAGAGAGAGAGAAAGAGAGCCCAGCCCACTTGCACAAAACCATGCACCTCACTTCATAGTGAGCAGTCCCAGAGCTCAACGCTGCTTCCCCAGGGCTCGTCCAAAAGGCGCCTGCCTTTCACATTCAAACTTCTCAAAGACCCTGAACGAGCGAGCGAGAACAAGAGAGACCTACTGCAAGTCAGCCAACTGCCAGAACTATTCATCCTCTTCAGTTATCACCTCTCTTTCAGCAGCAAGGATTACCATTCCATCATCCTTCATTTTAGTCTTGTAGTTTAGATCTTGCTGCACGTCTTTTAACAGCTACGTGAAAGACTGCATGGACATTTGAGTGAGGGGAACTTTTCAAAAACTTTCTTGAACTTTGGTGCTTTCTACTTAAGCAGCATTAATCGGTTCGCATCTTCTCTCCTGCCACCTTGTTGGAGGATGTCGTTTCTGCCTGCAACCAGCGTGGTGCTGCTGCTCCTGGCTCACTGCTCTGCCAGGGCCCCCTCGGGCACCCTGGCATCTTCGCCTGGCCCGGTGTCAGACTGCCCGTCCTGCGCGTTGGCACGCTTGCGGAGGAGTGGCGCCGAGGGCCTGGTGCAAGAGGAGGAGGCACAGCAGGACGTGGTGGAGGCGGTGAAGAGGCATATCCTCAGCATGCTGCACCTGCAAGAGCGGCCCAACATCACACACCCGGTGCCCCGCGCTGCCCTGCTCAATGCAATCCGCAAGGTGCACGTGGGCCGGGTGGCCAAGGATGGCAGCGTGCAGATCGACGACGAGCCTCACGGGCGCCTCGAGACTGACACTGCGGAACAGACTGAAATCATCACCTTTGCTGAAGCCGGTAAGTCAAATTCTAAATTCTGAAGTAAAGAATACAAGACACTATACCTTTAAACTAAGATGAGCTTTCATCAGGGCATGAAATAACAGACCCGTGCTTGAGCAACTGGCTGCAAAGACAGGAAGGACTAGTTGCTTTATTGCACCTGGGAAACGAGTACTTAGGGAAACCTGTTGCCTCAACTCTAGAGAGAATGGCAAAAAGTGCTGAGTGACATTCCCACTCCTCCTCTCCTTCTCATTCTTCTCCCCTCTCTAAACCTTTATAGAAACCTCCTGCTGCTTCAGAGAATTGCTGATTATCAGGGAAACCCCACTGAGGTTTCCGCAATAAACTCCTGTGTGTGAAGTGTCTTACAGAGCAGCACCTACCTGGAGACTGACAGGCTTCCTTGAGAGCTGCCTGCAGTGGGATTTGTTAGAGTGGGAAGGGGGGGTAAGAAAAGCTTAACTGCATCTGAGTCTTTTCTCAAAAAGAGCGTTGTTAGGTTCTGTGAGTGCCGCACAGAGGTGCTGTCAAAATCGTGATGTGCACCAAGACACAGCTTCTTTCTGAGTCACTCAGCAGAAGTGAGAGGTTCGCACATCACCGATGAGGCTGTGATGTGCTCTGCGGATTTCCCATTTCACGTCTGACCAATCCTCACTATTTATTTAGAAACGTTAAAAGTTGATGTTGAATTAATGGTTTTCAGCTCCATAATGAATTATACCCATCCAAAATGTTTCACTTTAAAAAGGCTGACTTTAAAATCTATGGGAGGGTGAATGAGAACACAAGAGCCAAACACTAAGGACAAAAAAAGCGGTTGCCATAAAGCAGATCTGAAGTTTGTTCACCTTAGCCATGGTTTTATTTGGAGCTTTAAATGAGTGGAAGCTCGGCAGGGATCCTTGAACCACCTAAGCACTGGAACAATAGGATACTTTAAGAGACACATCCCTTAAAGGCATCCCACTTAACTGTTTCATAACACAATGAGGCAAGAGAGGAATTAGCTGTTGAGTCGCTGGAATCCTGGTCTATTATAAATCCAGCAATGTTTTTACTTGGCATGTTCGGCACTGTGAACAGACAGGTGACAAGCACTATGCATTCATGAGCAGAGCATGCAGTGCGAGCACGAAAATCCCGGTAGTCGGGATGAAATTAACACTTGCTTCTCTTTATGTTGTGCAAACCGACTGAAAGCAAATGACTCACTCGGCTGCTGTCTGCTTCAGCAACTGCAAAACACAGCGTTCTCCGAAAAGGACTTTATATTATCTTTATTTATTCAGATTATTGTATCTAGTGAGAGTGGATTTGTTATATTCAGTGAGATATAACAGAGGTAATGTAGGGACATCCAATTCCATTTCACAAACATAAAATCATCGAGACAGACACCAGTACTGATGAGTCATGCAAATTTGCTGAAGTAAGACTGTAAACATCCTGCACTTAAAGGAAAAGAAAATCCTTTGCACGTCTCAATTGTCTTCAAGTCCAGGTTCCATTCAACACAGCCCTTTTTGACAGCTGCCCTTTATCAATGTGTAGCACACCAGCCTCGAAGCATACTCTTTAATCCTCTTAATAACATCACTTTAAGCAGAAATAAAAACATTTAGCTGATTTGTTTGAATTTTTCTTCATGCTTGATGTGACTTTTAGAAAATATTCCAAATTCTTCTTCTGAATGAGCATTTCTTAGATGTGTCCACTAGGGGATATTCTATGAAAAATCATTTTGAAGACCCTCACCATTCACAAAAAAGCAAACATATCCACATTCAGAATATAGCACTGCAGTGGGAATGAATCCACAAAGCCAGCCATGATGTACTTGATTCTGTTCTACATTTCGGTTCTACCGAATGTTTAATCGCAGTGTAAACACTGTTTTTATATAAAGTAGTAAACTTCAACCGGCTTCTAAGCTTAGAATGGGAAAAAAAAAACCGAGAGCTTCAGCGTTCAGAGTAGATGACTTTCAATTGCAGGTTACTGCTGACAGCATCTCTCAGCACCTAGATAAAACACATATACACCAGAGACCTCTGTTTTGTTTGTTCGGCCTGAAGGTCAACGTTTTCTGGCACTGACTGTTAGCACTGAATGTCAGAACACGGGTAATTAAACATCCATGAAGTAAATTGCAGTTTCTGAATTCCTCCACCTCTCTTTTTGTTCGTCAGTGCCAAATCCTGCACTTATAAACCCTCAATAATGTGCATAATGCTTGGCAACATTTTATGTCAGTGTAAAATATGATGCCTAATACTAAACCTACATTTCTTTTACTATTGGCTTGTTGCTAAATCACCACTCAACACTTGTAGAACAGTGACAAAAATGAAAATGAAAAGTCGTTGATAAGTAGTTTTATTCTCATTGTAATTATTTACTGGGATAATGCTTAGAATATTATGAGTGGTTATTTCGGCCCATTGCAGATAGACTTACAAAGAATATTATTCATATAGATTAAGTTAAATGCAGAAATATCAAGAAGATGAAGTAACAGGTGGTCAATCATGACAGAACACACACACACAAAAAAAACGCTGCTTTTTAAAACAATACACAAAATACAAACTGACATATGACTAGACATTCACCTTGTTGCTTGTGCTATTCTGGAATATTATTCTTGTTGTTTCCAGAGAATTTTAAGGTTTGAACATGTCCTTGATGATGCTATCATTATCCAAAGACAAGGACTTAATATGCAAGGACAGTGGGGACTTCAGCGTGCTTACATTATGGTGAAATATTGGCTTTTAAATCCTACTTGTGTTTAGAGTACAAGGGCTCTCATGTCATATTTCACAAATTTGTTGGAACACTTCACATCGCAGCTCATTGGAAGGGCTGAGTAGTCAGTGGAAGTTGTGCAATTAGTGTGTTTTTGTCATAACACGACTTTAATTATGACTACAGGCAGCTCAGTTACCAGGTTGTGCCTGTTAGACACAGGAATCCACTGATTTGTAAACACTACTAAGATCAGTGATGTACGCCAGAGCTTCATCAACCAATGTTCCTCAGCAATGCATTTTTGCCTCCGAGGTCCCCACTCGCAGGTTAATGAAATGAATAAAATATTTAGCAGAAACGCTTTTTTAAGTTGGACATCGGGGAAGGGAGAATAAAAAGGCTCTGGTATACAGAAGCTATTCTGATTCAAAGTGAAACTCCTGGTAGTGCAATCTGTAACTCAGTCAGCGGTTACAGCCTGGCCATTGACGATGTGACAGTCAGACCTCTATAAATATTTTCCCATATCTTTGGGGATGGTGATGCCTTGGGAACTCGTACGCGAAACTGTGGCTCTGGTAGAGGAAAAGAGCATTCTCAAAATTCCTTCCTAATGCAAAGAGACTATGTGTAAACCATCCAACAGCCCGGATTCTGCACGCCAGCAGTCTTAGATCACTGAGGTCACACTCTCCTACACTAGAGAATAAATTCAGACTTTGTTCCTCTTTTACTAGGTTTCCTTTCTTATTATCATACCCACTACCTTAAAAACTGAACTCACAGCCATGACTAACCAAAAATTCCCTGTAAGGACGTCACCAGCTGGTTTACGTTACTTTTCCTGAAGTGAACATTGTCTCTTTATTTCCCCATGAAAAGAACTACCAGGAAGGTTATGAATTTATAGAATGTAATTCAGCCAGATGAGCGCTTTATGGTGTCTATGATCTGACACCATAGAATTCAATTTTCAAAGCAACAATATGAAAAGGTCCCGAAGCGAGAAGAAAAACAAAATGAAACCAAGTGGCCTATGACTTTCACAGCACAGAGCTGTTAGCTGCAAAAACAACAGCGAGCTCAATCTCGATCAGGTAATATCGTGGAGAAAGAAGGTACATACTTTATAAGAAAAGTTAGATACAACTTTTCTATTTTTTCCAAACACAGAGTGGCAGCCTGTAGGTACAGTAATCAGTTATAACTGCAAAAAATAAATAATTTTTTTTATCTTAAAACCATCCGAAAACACAATCCCTCTAATCCGTTCAAGGCTGTTCTATTACAGTTCATTGATAACCGACTGCAAATGATCAAAACTTGTTTGTGTGACTGGTTTATAGGTTGCAGGTGCTGCCTTGATGGACTCGTTTGTGTTTCGGACCCAGCGAGGACAATTCATGGCCAAACAGTAAATCGGAAACAGTTACAAACATTAAGATTTCACAGATAAGTTGGCCTAATCGTCAAGTTTATGACTTTATACTTATGTCCCTTTGAGGCAAAGTGATGCAAGCGATTTCGAAACAACATCATAAAAGAAGATATTTTAAAAATCCAAATTAAGGTTTACAGAATTGGAGAAAAGATTCCATGGGCTCTGTGAGCAGGACTAAATTAATAAATTAGCCATGCTGACAAATTAGCTGCCTCTGGGTAATGGGTACCAGGCAGAGTGAGAGAAAAATGTCAAGGGTTAGATGTGGAAAGGTAAAGAGAGTGCGGATGGGGTGCAAGTCTCACAAGGTAATTATCCAAGTGCTTTAAGTTTAAATTACAGATATGAATAAAGATAAACTCAGGCAAACCCCCAACATTTCTACAATACTATATAATAATACTTATATTTGTAAGTTAAAATATTCAGTAATCTGGTATATATATATATGACAGTATATGTATTATATGCATAATTTGCATTATATATATGATTATGCATTATATAATACTTCATATCATAATTTGATTAGCTTCGAAAATGTGTTCACATTATTGACACTACGGCATTGGATAAATGCTGCCTGGAACTAAAGCCAACTTAAACACAGCACCACATCATTAAACAGGCAGACAAATGTCGTCTGCACTTTATTGCTCACTTGGGTTCCCAATTGTTGAACACTGAAAATAGGCCAAGTATGTCATTTCTTAAAGTATACTCAAAAGGCAGTGTTTGTATGATGATATTTCAACAGGAGACTGACCAGATCTTATTTATTTTAGATGAAAAGCTTCATTTCATATGTGCGGTACAGCTAGCCTAGACCTTCGACAGGAAGCATTAATAATATCAAAGGATTCGTTACTAGTCGGCGAGCGCATTCCTCACCCACTTCTACAAGCCCTCCCTATGAGCCCCAGTCTCTTAAACAATCAAGCAAGGCTTTGCTTATGTACGAAAACTGTTTCCTTTAATCAGTACTGTCAACAAATTAGCCAATGACAAATCACATCTCTTCATTACAATTACCCTTAGGAGGAGAATAAACAAAGGCTGCTCACAGATAGGACTTGTCCTACAACCGCTGGCTGTGGACTTACTTGGGCTGCCCAAGATTTGTCTTTCGGGCTTGGTGCGTCAGAGCATTAGTAGCTATATAACATGACAGGACACCAACAAGGAGATCAAAGTAAATGATCCCCCCTAAGGTAAACTAGATAGAGTTGGGGATTAGAAAACGCATTAAGCGAGCCCCTGTTTAGAAAGGAGGCAACCCCCTACACACCTCTGTAAATTCCCAGGTGATCCTATATTGCGCTCTTCTCCCTGTTTGAAGAAATAGCAGGATTCTGGGGGGGGGGGGGGGGAATGTGTAAATGTTATTTTCCATCTTTGTGTGCCGGGCAGCTGTGCAAACGTCGCTCTCGTGGTTATACCGGTGTTTATTGTTGAGGGATTATTGTAAGGCCCTGTAGTCTTTCAGTTGAGGATTTTTTTTTTCTTTCTCCCTCTCTCTAACAAATGTATTGAGAAGCGTGTGGAGCGAGGCAGCTTCCATACACTCTTCTGCTCAGCAGGGTGGGTGGTGTTTTCTCTTTAGGCCCAAGCCCTTGCTGGAGAAGAGCTCGGGCTGGTTTACTCAGCTTAGCGATGAACCATTCTTCGGCGGACCGCAGATTAAAAAGGAAACAATGAGTTGGCCAGTGCTGGAAAAGCCCATTATTTTTAGACTCTGTTCATGAAGCTCTTCTGTGTTTGGACAGATGGGACTAGGGATGTGTAAACACACATGCATACCCACGCACATGCACACACACGAGCTGACATCACTGTTATCATGTTGTAATCCTATGAATATGCAGCAATTTGCAAAATTTGCATAGAGACATCACATGCATACACCAGTTGAAGGTATATCCAAGAATTAGACCTACCACGCACAACATGACGGATATGATGGATCGCGACAGGCGCACATTCAAGCATCGGCTTGCCGACGTGAGGAAACTTTTATCTCTTTCGCATCGTCACTGTAAGTAGTTTGACCAATGAGCTGTGATATGAAACTTTCCAGATGCCTCATATTTGGCTTTTAAATACTAGGGATCAATTCCAGAAGGAGATTTGATCTGTGATCCAGCGAGTGAGCGAGTGACTGAAAACATGCCACATCACAAGTTGCAGTTGGACAATGTGCACTGCACTTTGTCAGGATTATTATGTATTACTATAGTCGGTTATTTCAATTTAAAGGAGGGGCAGAAAGAGAAGAGTTTAGTAGGAGGCACAGATTGTGTTGTGTTCGTTGAAGTGTGGGTGTTAGGGACTGATTCAGAAATTGCCTTTGATATACGGCAAAAGAAATCACGACCAGCCGTCGCTTGCTTTTGAAAGGCAGCATACAGAGCTTGTTGTTGCTTGAATCCAGGCAAGCTGGTCAGTCCTGAACTGTGGCGTCACTGCTACAACTACAAAGCTCAGTTCTACTACTGATGTTACCACTCCCTGACAGGGTCACCTTTGATGTGGTTGGTGTCACATCCACAGAATTAAGCCGCTTCCCATTTATTTCAAAATGGCTAATTTACCTAATGATATGCTTCCCCTCCCCTATCTGTTTCCTCAGGGGAAGCGCCTGGTCTGATCAACTTCCTCATCTCCAAGGAGGGTGATGAGATGTCACTAGTGGAGCAGGCCAATGTGTGGCTCTTCCTGAGGCTTCCAAAGGGCAACCGCAACCGTGCAAACGTCACCATCCGGCTCCTTCTGCAGCGACCGGACAGTGAGGAGAAGCTGGTGGCTGAAAAAGCGGTGGACACGAGGCGTAGCGGCTGGCACACTTTCTCTGTCGCCTCTAGCATGCAGGCCTTACTAGAAAAGGGCATCAGTGCACTAAACCTCCGCATCTCGTGCCCGTTGTGTGCCGACGCCCGGGCGACACCAGTCTTGGTGAGCTCAGGAGGAGGGGGCGAGCGGGAACAGTCTCACCGGCCTTTCCTGATGGCCGTAGTCCGTCAGATGGAGGAGCATGGAATTCGGCACCGCCGAAAACGTGGGCTGGAGTGCGACGGGAAGGTGCGTGTGTGTTGCAAGCGGCAGTTCTATGTCAACTTTAAGGACATTGGCTGGAATGACTGGATCATCGCACCCAATGGTTACCACGCTAACTACTGTGAGGGTGATTGCCCGAGTCATGTGGCCAGCATCACAGGCTCAGCTCTTTCCTTCCATTCCACTGTCATTAACCACTACCGCATGCGTGGGTACAGCCCCTTCACCAGCATAAGGTCCTGTTGCGTCCCCACACGCCTCCGCGCCATGTCAATGCTCTACTATAACGAGGAGCAGAAGATAGTTAAGAAGGACATTCAAAACATGATTGTGGAGGAGTGTGGCTGCTCATAAGACCTAAAAAATGAACAATGAGTGGCAAAAAGAAACGAGTGCCATGGTAAGCTTGCTGGACAGGGTGGGGGGGGATGACGTGTGTCCAGTTGGACATGGGCAAAGAGAAAAAGGGTGATGTAGAGGGACATGGGGAAGAGTTTTAAAAACACTCTACCTTGGTCTCTCTGTCTCACTGAGTCGCAAGACAGACTCCCACACAACGACGGGCCTCTCTCTCGACTTGGTGGCTGCTTGAACACGGCCATCCGGAAATCCAGGGTGTGTTTACAACCTGGAACCATTTCTGTGGCACTTTTAGAACAAAAAAAGAAGAAGAATATAATATATTTTTGCTACAAAGCCGAGGGTATGGGGTGAGAAGATATTTATGCGAGAATGCTGTGGTCCCTCTCAACATGCCTCGCATATAGAGAGACCAGGTGCCTGACAAAGAAAATCTCAAAACTATGCAACTTGTCAAGTATTAAGATTTATTTTTCATCAGTGTGATGTTTTCTTCAACTCTTTATTCTTGCAAACTTAAAAAAAAGAAGAGGAAGTTGAATTTTTGATACTTTTTTTAAAGTATATTTGATGTTTAACGTGTGCGTATGTGAATTGTATGTGTGTCTGTGTATGCGTGTGTATGTGTTTATTGTTGAGAGATACTTGAAAGAAGTTTGACGGGCTGCTGGAACCAAACATTTCTGTTTTATTATTATTATTATTATTATTATTATTATTATTATTATTATTTTATTATTATTATGTTAATATTTTCCTTTCTTCATTTTACTATATAAAAGATAAAACGTTAAGAACGTTTACAGTTTGCACTATACCATCAGCGTAGCCACATTTACAAACGGTATTTAGTTAGAAACAAGAAGCACTTCAGAAAAACAAGCAAAAAAAAAAAAAAAAAAATATATATATATAAATATCAACAAAACATTGTAGTGTAGGTTCGACAAGAAGACTAAATGTGAGACAGAAGGGTGAGGATGGAGGAGATGTGTGTGATCTGGATAGAACCATGTACACACAGACATAAAGTAGTGTTTTGTTGTTGAAACCAACACCAAAGACTTTACATTAGGGTTTCTTTCTCTGAATATGTCCAGGTCAACCCAAGCAAAATTCTTTCTATGACTGTCTCCATTCCACAACATTTCACTATTTTTGTGCGTTTTTGCACTGCTGCACTCTCGTTGTGTGTTCAGCCATGTAAATCGTAAATACAGCACTTAAGCCAACATGGTAGAATGATTCTTTGTGCTTTTTTTGTAATGAAAATGAATGTGCAGCATCGCTATTTAAATAAATATAATTGGGAGAATAAATTGTTGACTGATCACATGTTTAGATATTTATCATATAATTCACCAAATAATAAAAGGAACATGTACGATCCAAACTACGTCACCACAGTGGTTTACAGATTTTCTTTCTTTTCTTTTCTTTTCAACTCCTGTAAACAGGTAACTGCTAAGTTGACTGAATGGTGAAGCAATCAAGGTAAAGGCATTTGTGTTATAGTAACAGGACTGAAAAAAGCTAATTGTCAATGTGTATGTGAAGGCATACGAAACTATTCTATGAAACAGCATAAAGAAAACAGAAAAAAGTTCAAATCCAGAAAAAAAATACACAAAAAGAAAAATATGTGGTATATGTTTTTATTAATGCAGACAAAAATTACACTGAAAGAAGTGGGCTAAGTATAAAAAATATATATTTCTATTCTGTATATATGGAGATACATTGCGTTGCTATGTTGTACAAATGTGCTTGTGTTTTTTTTAATCTAATTTATTTTACAGTATTTGCTTTCTTATTTTTGCTTCACTATTAAAGTTACAAGATTGTACACGAAAACAAACGTTGTTTGTGATTTATTAAAGTCGGGGTGGACAAACAGGTGTGAGTGGGTACCCACCTTATTTATAGTACAGGACTAAATCAAATCTGATCTTTATATTCCATAATACATAATACAAGTGTGTCAAGGTACAAAAGGTTATAATTAAGAACTACTTAAGAAAAAAGAATGGACTTCAGTAATACATTGTGAGACAGCTTGTGAGCTAATGTGCACAATGTTCTTACATTTCCCTTTAGAATGAGACAGTAGAAATCAAATTTAAAGGTTCTATTAATGAAGGCAAGCCTTCTTACAACAAATAATGAAAAATAGACCCAAACCATGATGACCATTGTGTTTTACAGGTGGCATAAGGTTTTTCTTTAAACATAATGCTACTTATTTAAGCAAAAACTGGTAACACTTTACCTAAAACCGGCATTCTTAATAACCATAAGGCTTTAAAAAAAAAGTGACATAATGCATAATAAATTATATATTTTTAACTGTTCATCAACTTATTATAGAAACTAGTGACATAAAGCCTCATAACGTTTGTGTTAACAAACGCATTTCCTGAAAATGAATTTATAAGCGCTCATAACAGTTTATAAAAGCTTATAAGTTCTCTTTACAGGCATAAAGTATGTCATGTCATTTATGACCTCTTTGAAAGAGACTGCATACATAGTAGTTCATAATGACTTATAAATGCTCTTTGCAGACTTTAAGTAAAGTGGAATCATCTTGTTTTACATCTTAATGTTCAAACATCCCAAGAATCAAAAGTTGAAAAAAGTTCATATTATAATGCATTATGCACTTTGTGTTATAACGCCTTATGTCAAACTGTTAAAACATTTAAGACTATGAACATGAACATCTATGTACCCTAACAACGGCTTAAGACAAATGTTAGAAAGCATACTTTATAAAGCTTTATAAATGCACTTATAATGCATTACGAATACCAGATTCATAGAAACTGTTATCCAAAAACTATATACTTTGGTCTAACAACAATGCAACAAAATTTTGGATTGTAATTGTAGACAGTGAGCATGTTCTTTTTGGACCTATTTTTGAAACCCTGCCTTCTGCCTACCGAGTGTTCTAATGCTGGACTCATGAATATTAATATCAACCAACAACTTGCCATGAGGGCGGCACGGTGGCATAGTGGTTAGCACGTTCGCCTCTCAGCGCTAGGGATTCCCGGTTCGAATCACCATCTGGGTGGAGTTTCCATGTTCTCCCCGTGTTTGCGTGGGTTTCCTCCGGGTTCTCCGGTTTCCTCCCACAGTCCAAAAACATGGATCAAGTTAATTGAGTTCTCCAAAATTGGCCCATATACCGTGTGTCTGTGTGAGTGAGTGTGTGCCCAGCGATGGATTGGCGCCCTGTCCTGGGTCTATCTGCCCAGCGCCCGAGACGTTCTCCCCTGGATGGGCATGGGGAACCCCACCGCGACCCTAATAGAGGATAAAGCGTGAGATAATGAATGAATGAACTTGCCATGATACACTCTCACAATCATTGTTAAGTCAGACTTTGGATCTGTGTTTTTTTAAATAAAACAAAGTCTTATAAAGTCTGACACTTACAGATATGGATAATTTTTTGTCCCAATTGTTTGTCATGATTCCCTTATTCCTCCTATTTATCCTTCAGACTTTTTTAGGTTCTAACTCAACTCAACTCATTTTACTTATAAAGCAGTTTAAAAACAACAAAGACAAAGAAAGTACTGTGCAGTGTTGATCATAACACATAAAATAAAAACAACTTGTTATCAGTAATCAACTAACATGGGCTGATAGTAAATGTATATCTAACACATGAAGAAAAGAAAGATAACACAGAACTGCAGAAACAGTCAACTTCAATATTTTCTTTACAGGTCTTAAAGTAAACATGTAGAGATCTATGTCTGTAAACATCATTTACAAGGTGTCTAACACACCAAGTTTTGTCTGTAAAAAATGGTTTTAATTTTTGTCCATTTCAAGTGATAAAGTGATCTATTTTGCCTACAATTTGTCCTCAACTTTTAACTGTGTTTATCTGTGTAGCAGAAACACACGCATACACACACTGAGTGAAGTGAGCACACACGTGCCCTAGTGGGGTGCAGCCCTGTACACAATGCCAGGGGAGCAATTGAGGTAAGGTGCCTTGCCCAAGGGCACTTGTACCATAGCACTGGTGAGCCTGAGAATCAAACCAAAGACCTTCAGGTCGCAAAGTTGGTTCCTTAACTTTAAGCATACGACTGCCCCAGTATATTATACATTACACAGTACATTATAGGTTTTTTAGCTAGGGTCATTTCAGGTCATTTTAGATAGCTATAACACATACAGTATTTGCAAGAAAAAGCTATAGATTTCCAGTAATGACTTCCTGGGTTTTTGATGTGTTTGCCTGTAAGACTCAAATCTATGAGTTTCCACTGGAATCCCCCACTGGTGTACAGTTCAAAGACAAGTACAAACCCTATTTCCAAAAATGTTACACATCTTTTAAACATAATGCCATAACAACTTATTACTGGAATTAAGCATTAACATGACAGACAAAAGAACAAAGTAAAGATTATATCGGTTTTATGTTCAATCATAATTCGATTTAATGAAAGTAAACCCAATAAGTAATTAATTATAAAAAAGTTGGGACAAAAGTAAAATAAGACTGAATTCTGTTAAAATAACATTGTTCTGGGAAATTCCATCATTAGCAGTTTAACTTAAAAAAAAAGGTTACGGATAAAAAAAAAACATCCATGGATGCAATGATGGGTCATAGTTTTTTGTGAGAAAATTTATTAACACTTTCTATGAATCTGGTATTCATAATACATTTAAAGTGCATTTATAATGGTTTATAAAGAATCAAAACACCTTATAACATTTGTCATAAGTCTTTGTTAATGGAAATATGTATTTATAATCATAGTCATAAATTCATTCATTCATTCATTATCTCCCGCTTATCCTCTATTAGGGTCGCGGTGGGGTTCCCCATGCCCATCCAGGGAAGAACGTCTTGGGCGCTGGGCAGATAGACCCAGGACAGGGCGCCAATCCATCGCTGGGCACACACTCACTCACACAGACACACTCTATAGGGGGCAATTTTTTGAGAATTCAATTAACTTGATCCATGTTTTTGGACTGTGGGAGGAAACCGGAGAACCCGGAGGAAACCCACGCAGACACGGGGAGAACATGGAAACTCCACCCAGATGGGGATTCGAACCGGGAATCCCTAGCGCTGAGAGGCGAACCCCCCCCCCCCCCCCCCCCCCCCCCCCCCCCCCCCCCCCCCCCCCCCCCCCCCCCCCCCCCCCCCCCCCCCCCCCCCCCCCCCCCCCCCCCCCCCCCCCCCATAAATTGTTATAACAATTTGACATAAGGCCTTATAACACAAAGTGATGTAATGCATTATAATATGAACTTATTTTATGCATCTTTTGATTCTTTGGATGTTTAGACATTTTTACTTAAATCCAGATTCCACTTTACTTAGTCTGTAAAGAGCATTTATAAGTTTTTATAAGTCATTATGTACTACTATGTATGCTGACTATTTCAAAGAGGTAATTAATGACAACACCAATGGAAAAAGTGTAAAAAGTACCAATGAAAAGTGTAAAAGCCAGCATAGTGATGACAGGGGTGTTTTCAAACATATGGGTGATCATCACATATGTGAATTAGTGTATGTGGGTATATGCTGTAATTTTGACTGGAGAATGCTGTCCTCAAGTAAAAATGGACTGTTGAGCAGCTCAAGTCTCATATACCTCAAGATTGGATTGCAAAACTCCAATAGTTTATATCTTATATTCTCAATTAGTTAAAAAGTATATTTAAAGGAATATGTGATGTGATGTGATGCTTAACATACCTCTGTCCCAACATTTTATTTTAAGTTACAGACATTGATTTCAAATTTAAGTTTGCCAAAAAAATGTCAGTCAAATAGTAATTAAGTGTAAAAATGTTTCTCTGGCTCTCAGACTCAGCAATAAGACTGATACCTGTCCAGGGAGTTTCCCAAATATTTCTCCAAGAGTGCTGGGGTAGTTTCCAGTACCCTTCTGGGACAAGTTTTAAGTAAATACATTCATAAATTTATTAGTGCTTTTCACAACAGAATATTACATTAAAATGTTTATACATGTGGTGATCTAAATTAGGAGAAACAGATGAACAAATGAACAAACTGGCAAAATAAAGCCTGAAGTTTATTTCAGGTACCTTCCATTAGGATTTTATGTTCATCGAGTTATTTGTAAATTTAAACGATCTGCAGTGATTTTATATTATTCATTATGCAGATTATTTGCTGCAAAACAAAACTGGGTTGTAAAAAAACATGGGAACACTTTTTATGAAGCCGATATTCATAATGCTTTATAAGTGCATTCATAAAATGTAAAGTTTATGTAAGCTTTTATAAGGCATTATGTACTACTATGTATGCTGTCTCTTTCAAAGAGGAAATTAAGGACAACACTTTAATTAATGGCTGAAAAGAGAGCTTATAACTTTTTCCAAACAGTTATGAGCACTTATAAAGTAATTTTCAGGAAAAGCATTTAATAAACACATTATAAGGACACATCACTGGTCTTTATAATAAGTTGATGAACAAGTAAAATATAATTTATAATGAATAATATCACTGTGTTATAAAGCCTTATGGCATGTTCTTATAACAATTCATAAGTGTTGTTATGCACAGCTATGGACATTAACATAGGCTTATGACATGTATTATAAAGAATGATGAATACTTTATGAAGCTTCATGAACATGTTAATAATGGATAATGAATACTGGATTTAGGTAAAGTATCACCAATAAAGCTATGAACATAAATCAAATTATAAAGCTTTAGAAATGTGTTTATAAGACATAATATACATTACAAAAATGGATTTCTAAAAATGATAATCTTGCCATTTTCTTTCTTAGCTCTTCAAATACTTAAACACATGTCAAAAAAAGTTAATTGTTTTACACAGGCAGCACTTTCTTATGTTTCTATCCTGACCTGGTTATGCAGGTATTTTTTTTATAGCTGTGATTCCTAACCCTGATCCTTGAAGCCCACATCTGTGCATGCTTTTGTTGTGTCCTGTTCTCAATACACCCCATCCAACTAATGAGGTAATTAACAAACCATCCTGTGTCGAAAGGGGTGTGTTAGAGCTATAAATACTTTCAACTGTAGAACACTGGACGTCCAGAGCCAAAATTAGAAACTAGTGCTCTCCCGCATCAGTGGGTTCAGCCATTTCTCTCCAGAGAGGCCACTTAGATATTTGTTTAGTCTTTTGTCATATTAAGACTAGCTTACTGCAACTTTCTCCTGGCAGATCTTCCCATGAGTACCATCAGAGCCTCTCTACTGATTTAGAATGCAGCAGCATGTCTGAGCTTCAATCTTTTTAAGTACTCCCACATGACCACATTGCTGGGTTTTCTCCATTGGCTCTTCTGTCGCTGCTTACATCATATTTAAAAAACTGAAACATCCAAAAAAAAAGCCACAACGGATGAACTCCCATCCTATTGAAAGGCATTAACTGAACCCAGTGTCATATTTCTTATGCTTTAAGTCTTAAACCTTCTTTAAAGACACAGAGGGCACAAACCATAAAGGGTTTTTGTCAAAAGGCATTCAGGAGATGGAAGTGACATTTTGTTTCATGATTTAGAACCACTGTGCATTTTTGCATTGTTAATATCTACCATTAACAGAGTGGAATGGTGGTTGGCAATTCTGCCCTACAGCAAGACAGTTCCTGTCCTGTAAACACAGGTCCTTTTTGTGTGAGGCCTACATGTCCTCCCTGTGCCTGAGTTTTCTCTGGGGTTGTAATTTTCATTCCACAACCAAAGACAAGCCAATAGAAAAATTATAGATAATATTTTACCATAGCAATTAGAAATAAATTCATAGGAGTGCAACAGGTGTAAAACTATACTACATCGACTGTGTGGATCATCTCGTGGTTGCGAATTCTAGTGAAAACAGCCTTATTATAACTACTTCTATTAGCAACACCAAAAATTATTAAATTAAGCGAACATATCTTAAAGTGGGCGACATGGTGGCTTAGGGTTTACCATGTTTGCCCTTTTAGAGCTTGGGATCCTGGATGAACATGGGAACCCCATCTCTCCGCGAACCTTGTATAGGATTAGAAGGAAGATAATGAAGGAATATCTGAAAATACATGTTCTTACAGAAATAAAACAGATTTAAAAATAGAAAATAAGAAAATAAGTGATCATTAAACTCAAAAAAGTAGACGATGGTCCCAAATTAAAAGTTGTACGACACATGTATTGTAAGTTGACATAATTAGTTTCACACAAAACCAGATTGTAAATACACAAAAAGGATTGCATGCAGAGTTGAAGTGAATTCATAGTGGTTTTTAGGAAGTGGACCAGCCATGCCAGCCATACGGCCTCTGCACAAACCCTGCTGGCATGGTACAAAAGAACTAAAGGGGGCTGAACAAGCGCACACCACACACACACACACTTGACCACACACACACAACCACACTACCCTGACAAAATAGTCTAAACATAATATTATTAAAGGTGACCCACTCACACACACAAAACATAAGTTACTGTGCTTGGCTTAAGATGGTATAAAACACTGTTTCATGGTGGCTGCTTAAAAATAGTACTGCGGTAGGTAATGACAGAGGGGACTCCAAAATGGCCGACAGATGATAATACTCCAAAAGCAGCCGATCAAAGGGTTACGCCAAACCAAATGTGCAGGAGTTGCCTTTGAGAAAAAACTGTACAGTCAAAGAACTGAAGAAAGCTCATTCATCTACAGCACATGCTGTATACTTCAAAGTTGCTATGTTTTTCAGGGGGAAAAAGCAGCTTAAGTCCTTTACACCAACTGATTTTGCTTATACAGTGGTCAGGTCAACATTTTAACACCATTTACAATTTCCAGTTGTGTTCTGACAAGAGAGTTAAAGAGCAAAACAGTAGTGGTGAGCAGAAACACAGAGCTTTCTGGAAAAAATAACAGCTTCAAAATCGATTATTAATAGCACGTGTTAAACTGGTCTGACTATATTTTAGTTCTTATTTAGCTATATATATTATGTAACTGTTAATTTATATATATATATATATATATATATATATATATATATATATATATATATATATATATATATATATATATATATATATATATACACACACACATTTGACAGCACAGTTTGGACACAGTTTGGACACAACTGCCCACCATTTGGCCATTTAGCAGACACTTTTATCCAATGGCAACTACTGGACTTTGCGATTCTACAATTTTAGTCCATCTGTTTGTGGATCCCAATAGTAGCACCACAGAGCAGGTATTAATTGGTTGCATTATCCTATCCCAGCAGGGTCACTAAGGTGTTTAAATGAAACTAAAGCAGCTGCACTAAAACCCCCTCACCACATCAGTGTCACTGCAGAACTGACAATAAACAATCCACCACCCAAATGATACCTGTTCTGTGATGCTCCTAACAAAAACAAAGAAAACATATGGACTACAGTCTGTAATTGTAAAACTACAAAGTCTATCTATATGGTAAGTCCAGAAAATAGACAAAGGCGCAAGAAGGCGGTCTGTCCAAACTTTTAGCTGGTATTTGTGATGGTAGTGCAGCAGCGCGAGCGGAGATAAGACAGAGCCTTAAGCGGATTTTGATTAGAAGTAATTATCTCACCTGACACGGCTCCGTCTTATGAACGTGAAGCCTTGTAACAACAAGAACTGGACTTTCGGAAATACCATCAGACAACACATGTGTTTTAATATATTTTAAATACAGTCTGTTTAAACCGCGTTCCTCTGCATGACAAATCTTTCCAGCCCTTATTCGTTTACCCCTCCTTACATTATCGTAGACTCATCAGACAATAATACATTTGGATTGTAAAAGGAGAGTAAAGCCCTGCAAATTCAATTCAGGACCTTAATGCTTATTCATTCATTCATTATCTCCCGCTTATGCTCCATTAGGGTCGCGGTGGGGTTCCCCATGCCCATCCAGGGGAGAACGTCTCGGGCGCTGGGCAGATAGACCCAGGACAGGGCGCCAATCCATCGCTGGGCACACACTCACTAACACAGACACACTCTATAGGGGGCAATTTTGAGAATTCAATTAACTTGTTCCATGTTTTTGGACTGTGGGAGGAAACCGGAGAACCCGGAGGAAACCCACGCAGACACGGGGAGAACATGGAAACTCCACTCAGATGGGGATTCGAACTGGGAATCCCTAGCGCTGAGAGGCGAACGTGCTAACCACTAAGCCACCGTGCCGCCGACCTTAATGCTGTGCAATATATTTTATAACAATGGCATAAAATTATTAAATAAAGATGGGCGCCAATCCATCACTGGGCAATATATCATTATATAAAGGAAAAAAAAAAAAGAAAAAGCCTACGTTTGTCAGGTTTACATGATATTACCCACTCTTTGCCCCTAGCTTAGCCAAGGGTTGTAATGACATGTTCTGCAAATGGTGGAAACATTATTTCATTGCTAATTGGTCACTTCTTGGAGTTTTTTTAAATTTTTATTTTCTTTAAGAAACTAACTAACTGCATCATAGAAATAGCACTTCACCAAAGTCAGACAGCACCAGGCTCTGAAGAAAAACAGCAAATGACACAGTGATTGATTTATTGCATGCGACGACCAAAACACACCCATAGATCACATCATCATGACAGCAAAGACGCTTGCTAACGGTCACAAAATAAAACCCCTAAGCTGCTTCTTGGTGTTTGTAAAAAAATATATATAGAAAACTCGCAAAAAGTAAGTAAATTTCATAGTGAGTGAATTTGTATAGGGATCATACACACACCCACAGGTTCATTATGTACTGAATTCATAAGAAAGTTTCAAAACGTTGCTTTACAGGTCCAGCATCTATAATTTGTTAACAAAAAAACAACGCAAGCAAATCCTGTTTTTCAGAACTGTACCTACGTGTGTCAGGTGTTGGTTTTAAATAAAATGTTAGTCTACATTGAACACATATAATTTGTGGTTTATGATGAGGAATAGTCCTATTGTTCTTTGTAGCACCAAAGTAATCAACATTTTCTATCTTTCTAAAGCCCTGTTATTGTAACCTGTAGCTTGTAAACGTTGTGGTGACAATCAGTGTAGAGCTGCTTTTGTGCTCTCATTGACTCATTGTCATCATTTTCATCAGTTTTGACAGTTTTAGTTCTGGAACTTTTCTTACGGTGACATTAAACTGTATGCGATGCCAGAGACTTTTGTTTATCAACTTAATCAGAGTTGATTGTGAGTATTGGTTACACAAGTTCAGTGCTTTGGTCACAATTTTAACAGAAAAGCAGTGCATACATTGGTTTGGCATTATGTGTCCTAGCACAGACTTCAAGCCAATGCGTCCAATGAGCATCTGTTGATATTTAGAGTCTAAGTTTATGCGTAGTAGGAGATACTTGAAGTAGCTATGACTAGATGTGTTTCCGAATGTTGTAATTCGTTCTGAAAAGCGAATGTTGCAACAACTCAATGACAGTAAAGTGATGAGAGATTTAAGTTGTGATACACAAAATAGAATGCCACATGGTTACACTTTTACCTGACAGGGTGCTAATGTTTAAACAAGACAATCTGTGGAAATCTTAGTAACAGGTTTCAGTTAAATCACATTCCACACTAAATCACATTGTTACATTCTGAAAGACATTTAAAAAGTTAGTAATAGGTTTAATCACAGGTTGTTACTGTGCAGGCTTCTGTGGCTAAGTGGCAATAACAGCACTGCTAGATAACCATAGATAACCAAACTAAATTATGGTTTATACTAAAAACTAACCATAGTTGAGGTAAAATGAGATTAGAGACTGTCATTGGGCTAATTTAAGGGTTACAATAGTTTAGACCATGCTTGGTATATATATATATACATCCATCATCTTCCACTATATCCTCTATTAGGGTCGCGGTGGGGTTCCCCATGCCCATATCCAGGGGAGAACGTTTGGGGGCACTGGGCAGATACACCCAGGACAGGGCGCCAATCTATCGCTGGGCACATTCACTCACTCATACTCTATATGGGGCAATTTGGAGAATTCAATTGACCTTCATCCATGTTTTTGGACTGTGGGAGGAAACCGGAGAACCCTAGCGCTGGGAGGAGAACATGTTAACCACTAAGCCACCTATATATATATATATAGCATTAAGCTCCACATTATACTGTACATCATTATCCATCTATCCATTATCTTCCACTTTTATCCTATATTAGGGTTGCGGTGGGGTTCCCCATGCCCATCCAGGGGATAACGTTTCGGGCGCTGGGCAGATACACCCAGGACAGGGCGCCAATCTATCGCTGGGCACACACACTCACACAGACACGCACGCATACACACTGTATATTGGGCAATTTGGAGAACTCAATTGACTTGATCCATGTTTTTGGACTGTGGGAGGAAACCGGAGAACCCGGAGGAAACCCACACAGACACGGGGAGAACATGGAAACTACACCTAATTGAACCGGGAATCCCTAGTGCTGAAACGTGCTAAACACTAAGCCACGTGCCGCCGCATATATATATATATATATATATATATATATATATATATATATATATATATATATATATATATATATATATATATTACTGTATATATAATTTAATATATATATATATATTAAAACAAGGAAGAATTTAGACATTTTTAGACTACGAATAAACTTGTGAGAAGCCTGTGTAAACCTATTGTACATTCAATGACCATATAAGAAGCTGTAAATGGAAGAAGAGGCTTCCTTGCTACAAGCAACATGAGACGGGGCATTGAAATCGATCTCATCTGTGCAGCCAACCATCACAATTCAACATAACATATGGAAGACATACTCAGTTCTCATAATTGATAACACAAAAACCAAAACAAATAAATAACCAATTAAATGTAAGGTATTTTAAAGTGTTTGCATTTTAATCAAGTATGAATGTGCAAGCACCTACATGTACTTAACGTTAAAATAAACACTTTGTGCAGCTGTAGGCTAAAACAAACTTTCCTCTTCACAGCATATTGACATTCACTTGGTAAATATTACACACTATAACTTTGTAGTAGACCGTAATGATGTTGGCTTTATATGTAAACTTCATAAGCTGTAAATACACTTCACTTCAAACAAACATAAACTGAGCATTCCAGTTCACTGGAACTCATCTCACCTCATTATCTTCCGCTTAATCCTTTACTAGGGACTGGAATCACAGCGGGTGTTCCCCATGCCCGTCCAGGGGTAAACGTTTCAGCACTGGGCAGATTCACTCAAACAGAAAAACACACTATATAAGGGGCAATTTGGTAACACTTTCTATGAATCTGGTATTCATAATGCATTATAAGTGCATTTATAAAGTATTCATAAGGCTTTATAACATCTGTCATAAGCCTTTCTTAATGTTCATAGATGTTCATAATCATAGTCGTAAATTGTTTTGTCGTAACAATTTAACATGAGGCTTTATAACACAAAGTGACATAATGCATAACGCATAACTTAATTCTTTGGATGTTTGGACATTCTTACTTAAAACAAGATGATTCCACTTTATTAAAGTCTGTAAAGAGCTTTTATAAACTTTTCATTATGTACTTTTATGTATGCAGTCTCTTTCAAAGAGGTAATTAATGACAACACTTTATGCCTGTAAAGGGTGCTTATAAGCTTTTTTTAACAACTAAACTTTTAAAATAAACTTTTATTATGAGCATTTTTAAAGTCGGTCTCTGAAAAAGCTTTCGTTAAACACAAATGTTATAAGGCTTTATGTCAGTGAACTCTATAGAGAGTAATAAGCTGATGAACAGTTGAAATAAATTTATAATGCATTAAGTCACTTTGTGTTATAAAACCTTATGACATGTTCTTAAACCACCAAGTGTGGTTATTTACATCTATGGACTTTAACTTATCAAAGGCTTATGACAAGTATTATAAAGAATTATGAATACCTGATAAAACTTTATTAATGTATTAATAATGCATTGTGAATACCGGATTAGATAAAGTGTTACCGATAATTTAAAGCAGTTAATTTACCTTTATTCGGAGAACATGGAAACTCCACCCAGATTAGGGAATCAATCAAAATGCTGAGAGGTGAACGTGCTAACCACTAATCCACCATGCCGCCCCTTCATTAGAACTACAATTGTGCAAGCAAGAATATTATAGTGTATTTTATTTACCTAAAACATCTCTCAAAGCTTGAAACCTTAAAATAAATCTTCATATTAACTTCTATCCTCTTTTAATAAAATAATTACATAAGTCAGTATAGAACTCCACATTAATTCATTAATTTATTATCTTTCGCTTATTCTTCTACTAGGGTTGCAAGGGTGTTACTCATGCCCTTTCAGGGGAGAACGTTTGGGGTGCTGGGCAGATACACCAAGGACAGGGCGCCAATCTATCACACAGACACACACACACTATATGGGGCAATTTAGAGCATTTCATTTACCTTTAATTCATGTTTTTGGACAATGGGAGGAAACAGAAGAACTCAGAGGAAACCCATGCAGACACAGGGAGAACATGGAAACTCCATCCAGATTGGGACTCGAACCTGAACCACTAACCATTAACCACCATGTCACCCCATAACTACACATATATGGAAAAAAATCCTAATAACACATCAGCAGTGATGGTCTTTTCTATCATATTAAGCTGATTGCAGGCACATTTAGTCTTTAATTACTATACTTTACCATAATGTATGGTAAAGTCAATTTTGGAATGTTGTGTAAATCAGTAGGATAAGAAAATGAACTGGTTAGCTCCTGTTGTTTCTGACAAGCCCAGTCATGTTTGTGGTTTTTAGCGTCTGCAACATAATTTATATTGCTTTAATAATGTTAAACTGTGTTGAAAGCTATTTTTAATCTCATTGATTGATGGACAGTCTGGCAAACAAACCTGATTCTACTTCACTCCCAAAGTTTTTGATAGGATTGACATGGGGCTCTGTATTGACCATTTAAATTCATCCAGACCAAACCAAATCAGACTTTGTAGATCTTGTTTTGTGCATCAGGCTGCAACAGAATAAAAGCCTTCCCCAAAGTATAATTACAAGGGCGGAAGTATACATTTGTAAATCTAATAATTTGCAAATTTAATAATTTAGTAGTGTGTCGTAAACTTTTGGTTCAAATAGTAAACTTGGTTACAAATAATAAATTTTTTATTCATATATTCATTATCTCCTGCTTTATCCTCTATTAGGGTTGCGGTGCCCATGCCCATCCAGGGGAGAACGTTTCGGGCGCTGGGCGGATAGACCCAGGACAGGGCGCCAATCCATCGCTGGGCACAAACCCAGTCACACACACACACACTATGTGAAGCAATTTGGAGAATTCAATTGACTTGATCCATGTTTTTGGACTGTGGGAGGAAACTGGAGAACCCGGAGGAAACCCATGCGGACATGGGGAGAACATGGAAACTCCACCCAGATGGGGATTCGAACCGGGAATCCCTAGCACTGAAAGGCGAACGTGCTAACCACTAAGCCACCGTGCCGCTAAAGTTTTTATAATTTAGAGATTTTGGGAAGTTATATTTATTTTTAAAATTGCATTTGAATTTTATTTTTATTTTTCGAAAGTACAGTAAATACTATTGAGGCGATAAAGAGGAATAGACCATGAGTCGGGTAGCCTTTTTTGCAGATATGAAAATTTATTAACCACAAAATCAATAACACACTCCAACTATCTTCTCCCGAACGTTGCTACTCTTGTATACCCATGCTATAAGGTATGCTGGGAAAACCAGCAGAAACCATTTCTGTTGGTGTGTAAACCTGTCAAACTATATCCGCCATACAAAGTAGCGCCCCTTTAATCTAAATTATGTGGACAATCTTGAACACCTCACAATATATTTACATCTGAATTACCATTGGGTATTAAGAATGTGTGGTATGATTAAATTTGACAGTGATCACCAACACATGTGGATAACAATACACTGCTGTGGACTTTGATGGGTTATAGGTCATTCTGAGAAAACCATCTTCAGCTAAGATGAGCTTTGCTAGACACAAGTGATATCCAAGACAACTAGCAGAGTGTCTATGAGAGCTCTTAAACCTGAAATCATCTCCCTGATCATGTGTCTTTTTCCTAACTCTTCGTCCAGCAGTGAGTGAAAAGTAGGAGTTTGCGATTGATCTTGGGTGAAATACATTTGGCTTTACTCTGTGAGATTTATTTCAAGAAGCATTTGTAAAAGCAAACATTCAGTGACACACCACATTCATCACAGCTATTATCCATCTTCATTGCTACGAATGAAAGATCTTTAAAGTTAACCACCCACTCCTAGACTGGACTGTAGAAAGTGCCAACACCTTAACAAAGCCACTTTTCTTCTACTTTCTATTCGTTTGCCATTGGAGAAGATACCATACACACGAGAAAAAACAGCGTTATCTTGTTACATTTGTTTTTATAAAATGTGTTAGACAATACAGCATAAAAGACATTTCATAAATGTTGAGTTATTAAGAGTTTATAGAAATTCTACCTTCATAATAGTGATTTATATCAGAAACATGTGCAGTCTAAGACAGAAAGTATGTTATATCCTGAAGTGGATATGTGGCAAGATGAATTCTTATGCGGAAAGTTGGACTCTTTATCTTAAAGCACATGTTTTGCTGATTTATTTACTGAAGTGTCAATAAATTAACTTGGACTCTATAGGGAATGTATTCAAATATCACATTTATTTACATCTTCACATTCACACCAAGGAATAACTTAATAATACACTTTGCTAACATAGCTTGGACTGTGCTAGAACATAAGAGGTCCTAAAGGAAATGTAAAAATAGTAATAACATGCAAACTTTATAAAGAAAGTCCCTTGGATGCACTGCACAAAAATTACATTCAGGATCCAGGCAAACACTTTAAGACTACTGCACTACTATGCCGTTTACATTGATTGGCATAGCAGCTTAATGGTTGAGGATTTAGGTTGACTATCCTAAATAAAATTTAGTAGTTCAATCCCCACAAATTTCTAGTTACAAATGTGAAATATTGAGCAAACTTTAAGCACCATGGCTCTTCCGAAGACTGCTACTAGAATTACTGGATGGAACCTACATTTTTTATTGGACTGGCAGTCCTGCAGGACGCCCTCACTTGACTTATAGAGTTTTCCAATTGTTAAATACGGATACCTGATCACTACACAAGTAAATTTACATGGTTGTCCTATACTGTTGATACTGCCACTCATGGTGGATGAGTCTACCACAGAGCCTTGGTCCTCCCAAGGTTTCTTCCTTAAAATAACACAACAGGGAGATTTTCTTGCCCCTGTAACCACAGCTTGCTCTTTGGGGGTTTAAAATACTGTAAAGCTGCTTTGTGACAATGTACTATTGTAAAAAGTGCTATATAAATAAATTGCTTGAACCATTGTGATGCATCATCACTGTCCTCATTTGACAAATAAGTAAATTTTTTGTAATGTTATGTAATGTATTTGAAAATTTTTCTTCATTTATGTAAAAGATACACAAATGGGTGAATGTTATCGCAAACAAGCTTTGATGGTCCATACTTTATTACTTTGATCATCACGGTAACGACACTCACTATCACTTTAAAATTATGATAATAGAAGTTATTATATTGTATAAAATCTAATAGCACAAATAAGTACTTTTGCCTTAGTTGGGGACTTGTCCTCCATGGGGAGTCAGAAAATGTTTACACGTTAAACACAATAATAGTAATGTAAAAACTTTGCATATATTTAAGTGTTTATTTATTTAACAATTGTGTAAAACACTGATTTAAAAATACACTGATTTAGTTCAGGCATTACAGTCTTGTGAATATCCCTCTTAAATCTTGTAAAAATGAAAATGCTTTACATTTGAAGATTTTTACAGTAACCTCCTAGCAGGACCAATAGCAATCAAATGTTCTGTCATTAAGAATCAAGTGTGTTAGAATAACAAAAGCTCATTTGAATAATCATTAAAGTCCCTTTGATCTTCAGTGTAGATTAAAGTACTCTAAGGTCACCGCTGAAATGCTCTGACATTGTTGTGGATGACTCAGCTCCAAAACAAAAAATAAAAGTATTAAGAGGAATTAAGACACTATAAAGTACCAAACAGAAGGTAACAAAATGCAGCATGTGACTTTGACACTACTAATTAGAGCAGCATAATTAAAAGAAGCAAAGGTCTAATCAAGAGGACTGTCACCAATTCAGCACCACGCACTACTATTGGTGAGCTAAGTAATGAGGTAAAATGCAAGCACTGACTATGCCAGATTACGACCATGTTTAGCTTTACAACTTAATCTATGTGGATTAACTAAACGTTACAGTAAATAAACTTGTTTTTAATTCCAATCACGAACAGTGACAGGAAGAAGAATCCAAATTGAAGAAGACGATTGTCATAAAACAGATGTTTCTAGAGTCTTTATAAGTTTAAACAGGCAGAACTTCACCTTAGTTTTGAGTAAGTAAAAGAAATGCACTATATACAATATTCATCCATTATCTTCCGCTTTATCATATACTAGGGTTGCATTTCTTTTATACCCAAAATGGGTATTTTTGGTCCTTAAATCTGATTGGCTGAGTTGTTTGTCCAGCTGTGACATAATAACACAATAACACACACCTCTGACCACTTCACATTCGTATCAATGTGTGAGATACAATGCATTCGTTTCCCGTTGTTTTTAATAAACTGCATTTTCTAATTTGGGGAGTAGATGGCAGTTTGTGATTGTTAGAAAACCAGAAGCCTGGACAACAATATGAGAATATAAATTTTTTATATAACTGAGCTTTTTTTTTTATAACTATATAAATTTCTCTCTAATGGTCCATTTTATCAGTTCTACTTGCCTCAGCGTTCAGTGTTTACTTTTAAAACCAGATTAAATTCCTGGAGGACCAGTTTATTAATGATTTTGTTTTCAATAAACACATTCATGAATTAAAACTTTTTTTTTATTATAGTGTGTTGTAATAATTTTTGAAAAGTCATAAGGCGCCCGGGGTTGTGTATTAATGTTAATAAATTATGGGAAAGGAGGTGCATTATTATCCACAATTATTATTATGTGCTACTAACAATTTAAAGTTAAAATTAAAATCCACCTGTTTAAACAGCAGCTTATGTTTAATTTTATGCTCAACTTTTGTGGTAACACCACAAATATAAATAACATGCAAACATATGCAATCAACTGTTTGACAGAGGCATGAATTGATAATACCTCAAATGTTGCTTTTACAACCAAGAACAAGTTAGCAAGTGACTTTCCACCATTTGCTCTGAAAACAAAAGGTTTAAATGTCTTGCCGCTAACAATTGTATTTGAACGAATGTAAACATTTTCTTGGAAATTCTTCCACTTCCACAAACCCCTCAATTCTGATGTTTACAGGGCTGCACATATGGATACTAGTAACACAACATGCCTACACAGTGGCTCAACCGTAGCTGGAAATAATTAACATGGCTCTGTGTAATAGTGAGGCGAGGTGGGGGCATGGTGGGTAGTGCAGTTACCTCACAGCATTTTCCAATCTGCTTATCCTGAACATTCAGGGTAAAAGGCAGTTTGCAGGGTCTACTTAAACATGTATAAATCGATGATACTAAATTTACAAATAATTTACATTAACAATGCACCTGTTTCTCAGCATTCATCCATTTATTCAATCATTCATTCATTATCACGGGGGTCACGGGGGGGGGTGTGGTGTTGAGTGTTTCGGGTGCTGGGCAGATACACCCGGGACAGGGCGCCAATCTATCACTGGGCACACTTACTTACACAGACACACACACACACAAGGCAATTTAGAGCATTCACTTTACCTTGAATCCATGTTTTTGGACAGTGAAAGGAAACTGGAGAACTCAGAGGAGACCCACGCAGACATGGGGAGAACATGGAAACTGTTGGAAACTCCACCCAGATTGCAATTTGAACCTGGAATCCCCAGTGCTGAGAGGCGGACATGATAAATGGATCTCAAAGTTGGAGAACCAGGTTTGAATCCCAATCTAAGTGGAGTTCCAATGTTCTCCTTGTGTCCAAATGAATTTCTTCTAGGTTCTCCAGTTTCCTCGCACAGTCCAACATGGATTCAAGGTAAAATTGAATGCTCCAACTTGCCCCATATAGAGTTTGTTTGAGTGCATGTCTGTGTGAGTAAGTGTGTCCATTGATAGATTGACACCCATGACACTATTAGAGGATTAATCAGAAGACAATGAATGAATATTTTTGGTTTGGGGCCCTGATTTAATAAGAATCAATGAATGTCTAAGTTTTGTCAATCACTTGAGCCAGTTATTTCATGACTCCCTAAAGTTTGCAGCCCTTTGCAGCTTACATGTTATTGCCAGCTAGTTAAGATGAATAATTTATCTTGTTTATTTTGTTTATGTATATGTCAGCTTAGTGCTTTAAACCACAAATCCACAAAAAAGGGCAATGTGGGCCCGTAAGCAAGCCCCTTAACCCTCATTGCACCAGGGGTAATAATAACAAAAATATATTAATATATTTTATATATTTATATATTATATAACAAAAATATATCAACACTGGACAGTCAAAAACCATCTGACAACAGAATTTTTCTAAACTCTTAACCATGAACAGTTCTGCGACCCAATAGCCAAAAACCATAAACCTCAGTAGACTTCAAAAAACAGACGAACAAGTTTTGATTACACATGCGCTTGTGATTGTGTGGATAAAATACATTTGGTTTTGCTTTATGGGATTATTGCATAAAAATCCATCCATCCATTTACCCATCCACTGACCCAACCATCCATTCACCAAATCACCCACCCATCTACCACATGTTCACCCACCCACGCACCAGCCCATTCATCCACCCACCCATCCATCATCCTACCCAATCATCCACCTATCCATTTGCCCACCCATCCACTCACACACCTGCTCTATCGATCTATCCATACATCCTTCCAAATTAGTCTTAGTGTTGCAAGATATAAGACATGAATATATATATATATATATATATATATATATATATATAGCTAGATATAGGAAGGCAAATTGGAGGTAAATTATTTCAGGACCCAATTCAATGTAAGTAATGTCTTCAGATGTTTGTTCTGTTTGCTATTTTGAAGCGTTGGCACAAATGTGTTGTAGACAACAATGGGGCTACCAGATCAAAAAACATTTCCAAAACATGTTTCTGAAAATGCAAACATCATGACTGTAGAATACACCACATCTAAACAACAAAATGAGAATAGAATTTTTTATATAACTGAGCTATTTTTATATAACTATATAAATTTCTCTCGCTAATGGTCAATTTTATCAGTTCTACTTGCCTTTTAGTTCTTTAATACTAGTTCTATCCCAGCAGTGTCACTAAATGGAATTTAAATGGAACTACAGCAGCACTGCTGCACCGAAATGCCCTCACTGCATTAATGACAATCCACCACCCAAATTATACCTGTTATGATGGAATCACCAACAGAGAAACAAGAAACGTCAGGGACTAAAAAAAAACTAAATAGATGTACAACAGTCTGTAATTGTAAAACTACAAAATCAATCTATATGGTAAGTGGAGGAAATAGACAATGGAGCAGAAAGGAGGTGTCCCCAAACTTTTGAGTGGTACTGTATATATTACCATAACAAGTACTTCTAACTGTCTGACTCACCCTCTCCACCAACGACCCTGGACAAAATACAGAACAGCTGCATGTAGGCGAAAAGCTGTGGTTGGGAGACAACCACACACACGCACGCGCACACACACATATCCACACATTTGGCCTCTATACCCAAGTGGGACACTCTCCTATCAGGTGGATCCGATATAGTTGGCAACACACAAGTCTTTACTGTGTGAGACTCAACAATGATTGGATGTAAGCAACCAACCCTGGCCCTGTGTGCAAAATCACTGGACTTGTGAGGACTGAGAAAAAAAAAAAAAAGTTGTGTCAAGGCTGCTGAATGACTCTTGCCAAAATATTTAGACCCGAAGTACTAAACAGAGATGAATAGGCTAGCCAAAAGCTTAATTCAAGTTAATGTATTGTTACTGTTAAACACAGTTCTCAAGAAAATGTATTGAGTGAAAATAACTGCCCATGTAAACAAGTATATCCTCTGTTTTACTTCTGGGTAATTCTTGTGAAAAATAGCTGTTCCCCGAGTCCCTGAGACTTCTTCAATTAGAATTTCCAGACATATATTTAAAGCAAATACGCGTCACATTAAAGCACTTTGCAAACATCAATTTTAAAACGTGGCTGTAAACCTATTAAAATTATGTAATACATAGCAAATTTTTAAAAAACACTGAGATAGTTTGTAAAACACAATGCATTTAACTGGTGTATTAATAATATTTACAAATTAGCATATTTACAAACTAACCAAAAAATGTAAAATTTTATCCCTAAAACACATTTAAAAAGACTGAACCAGGTGCATGTTTACTTTAACTAATCCGGTATTCATAATACATTAATAACGCATTAATAAAGCTTTATAAAATATTCATTATGCTATACAATGCTTGTAATAAGCCATTGGTAATGTCCATAGACATACATAACCACACTTAATAAGTGTTAGAATAACATGCCATTCCTAATGTACATAAATGTTATTAATGTTAGTCATATATTGTTATAAAAATTTGATTCTCAAAATGACTTAATTAATGCTCATAACTGTTTATAAAAGCTTATAAGCTCTCTTTACAGACATAAAGTAAAGTGTTCTCATTAATTACTGCTTACAGTAGTAAGTAGTAGTACATAATGCCCTGCAATGCCCTATAAAAGCTTATAACTGCTCTTTACAGATATTAAGTAAAGTGTAATCATCTTGTTTAAAGTAAGAATGTCTAAACTTCCAAAGAATCAGAAGTTGAAATAAGTTCATATTAAAATGCATTATGTCACTTTGCGTTATAAAGCCTTATGTCATATTGTTATAACATTTTATAATAATGATTATGACCATCTACTTACATTAACAAAGGCTTATAACAAATGTTATAAAACATCATAACTACTCAGCCAAAGATATTACTTTACACATTCCGATGTTTTATTATCAATTGTAAACTACAATGTTGTTGCTATTTATCAATAAACATTTCAAAAAGCTTTCCCTATACTTGTGTTAATAAAGGTTTAATAAAAAATAGAAAGTCAGCTATACAATTCATCCTTACAAACTCCACTAAACTATTTATTCATTTGTTACTGTAATCCACAATCTAAACTTAACAACAATATTTACATTAACTGGATTTATTCACTATAATGTACATGACCGAGAGCTGAAGACATTCATTAAACTCTTTGCTATATGTTTTAAAAAAAAGAAGAAAAAAAGATAAAAAAAAAAGGCCTCATAAGTTCAATTTTATCCATAAGACTCTCTCCATCATAAGGTCCTCACACCTGTATTCCACACATGGCAAATTTTGTTGGAGAAATTGATTCTAAATTATATTTATCCTCCTTCTGGGAGGTTCTGCAGGTGGCCATGCTATTACTGTAATACATACATAGAAGAAACAGACACTATGAAAGAAGAAGAACAAACCTTTGCCTTTGGCCAGGTGGATCGCTTATATGTGTTTCATCAATCATCCGCAGTCTAAATCCCCCACATATATAGTTTCTCAGTGCTTTTGCAACAGTAATGTGGATATACAGTATATATCACAAATGTGAATGCAGGTTTTGTAACACGGATGTCCCCAAACTATGATTAACTTACAATACTGTTCTATATCTGCCACCTGAGAGTACAAAATGTCAAAATAGTAAAGATTCATTTTCCAAGCAGAGGAATTTTATTACCCAAAGGGTTTCATTTAGCAAACATTTACATTTACAGCATTTAGCAGACAACCTCATCTATAACCAGATACAATAGAAAAATCTCTTGAGAAATGAAGAGTTAAAACTTTCATTAACTGTCTAAATGATTTGGATCCTCAAACGCTGCAATTTACTTGTGTTTTGGGTTTCTGGGGTTGTTATCTTTTGCATACATATTAACAAAGAAGTAAATAAGTGAGTTATTAAAGCTATTATTACATTGGCAGCTGCTATTCTGCAATCGTCTCTGAGAACCACTAGGAATATGTGATGCCACTTCAAAGGCCAGTCGTAAGTGTGTACAGGGGTTAAGTGTGTACTTACAGAAGAAACAGTGTTTGTTAGGTTGCTAATCAGTCCTCTAAACTAACATTTCCACATGTTGTATACAACTAGGTATACGGATAAGCTTTCGAATGTCTTTCATTCGGATTTTGATAACTTAGTTTTTTGTGTACTACATTTTCAATTAATTAATTTATTTATTCATTCAATCATTCTCTTCAGCTCAATCCTTTACTAGGGTTGTGGGGAGGAAGGGTATTACCATGCCCATCCAGGGGAGAACTATTCAGGCACTGGGCAGATACACCCAGGACAGGGTGTCAATCTATTGCTGGACGCAGTCACTCACACAGACACACATACAAACACACACTATACAGGGCAATTAAGAGCATTAAATTTACCTTGAACCCATGTTTTTTAACTGTGGGAGGAAACCAGAGAACCCGGAAGAAACCCTCACAGGCAAAGGTAGAACATGAAAACTCCACCCATTTTGGGATTCGAACCTGAATACCCAGCACTGAGATGAGAACATGCTTACCACTTTGTCACTGTGCTGTCGCACTATATTTTGTTAAATATATATTTATGGTAACACTTTTTATGAATCTGGTATTCATAATGGTTTTTAAAATGAATTCATACATACTCATAACTGCTAATGAATACTTATAAACTCCATTCACAGGCATTTGGTGAAGTATTGTCATTTTTGTTAAATGTATAAATGCCCTTTACAGACTTTATTTACTGAAATTATTTTGTATTAAGTAAGAATGTCTAAAAAATCAAAAGTTTATAAAATAAGTTACTCAAAATGTGTTATGTTGCTTTGTGTTTTAAAGCCATATGTCATATTGTTATACCACTTTATGTGATATTGTTATAATAATTTATGACTGTGATTATGAACATCTATATACATTAACAGATGCTTATTATTAAGAATTATGAATGCTTTATAAAGCCTTATAAATGCACTTGTAGTGCATTATGAATACCGGATTCATAAAAAGTGTTACCATTTTTATGCTCTGTTATATTTAGATTAGTCCTCATATGTATAGGTAGCGCTGTTTGGGGTATGCACAACTAATATGCCAACTACTAACTACTTCTCCTCGTATTAGTATTGTCCAAATTTAAATATAAAGATTGGATGTGTTGTAGAATTTTGTGGTTTGATCTGTGACATCCAATTTTATAATTAATAAAAAAAAAAGATTATAAAGTATCTAAATACCTGTGATGAAATTGAACAAGTTTCTTTTTTTTTTAAGCCAAACCCCTTTTTTATTTTTGTTTTTAGTTACTCCATATTTTTCCAGCTATGTTTGCCATTTTGTACCGTACGCCTGTTTAATAAAAACAGTTTAATCCATTTTGCAGACAAACAAGGACTTGTGATAGATAATCTTTACTGTTATTATCAAGGCTATCTGTTTCCTGGGTAGTCAGATTCCAAAGCAAATATAAATAGCAAAATACTGCTGGGTTCTCAAACATTCATACAGTAATAAATTCATTCATTCAATTTAGACTGATTGGTACGTTTATTCTTTCTGTGTATTAATTATAATAAAAATGCATTTATTAAGTCAGTAGTTATGGAGAAAACCAGATATATTGTAGAATTCAAACCTGATTCTTATCTGATCTTGCAACAAGTGTTTGTTAAAAAGATGCATCTTCAATAGTTTTTTTAAATGCCATGTGACTCTGCCTTACGGACAAATTTGGGAAGATCGTTCCCAAGATACATATATAGAAAAAAAAAATTCTAATAACACATCAGCAGTAATGGTCTTTCCTGACATATCAAGCTGACTGCAGACATATTTAGTCATTAATCACTGTACTTATGGTAAAGTCAATTTTGGAATTTTGTTTAAATCAGGAAGATAAGAAAGCCAATATCTTTCACAAACACCTGATGTAAAAATAAATTAAAAAATAAAAAAGGGGGGTAGATTTTTTCCCTAACTACTGACTTGTGTTGTTCTCATTTGTAAGTCACTTTGGATGAAAGCATTCGACACTATGTGTCTCTAGATGTATATACCTTATGATATGATGATATACCTGCCCAGTGAAGGATTGGCACCCTGTCCTGGGTGTATCTGCCCAGCGCCCAAAACGTTCTCCCCTGGATGGGCATGGGGGACACCCCATGACCCTAGTAGAGGATAAAGCGGAAGATAATGAATGAATGAAAGATGATATACCACCTAAAATGGAAGTTACATTACGCAGTCGAATAAAGAGAGAAACCCATTGGCCTAAAATCCTGTCTTTAATTCTCATTGTGTCCAGGCAACAATATAAACTATAAAGTCAACTAAATTGTTTGAGTCATTAGAAAACACACATTATAACTGTTATGACATAATTTTACAATCACACACACACTAACCAAATACCAAATCTTATCTCTCGTATGCCATGTACTATCTCTATCCCTGTACAGCTGTCTGTCTTTCACACATCCATTCATCTATTTTTCCCAGCTTTGTGTTTTGAGCCACGCTCATTCAAACCCAAACAAAAGTCAGCAGTGCCACTCAGGGTTATGTTTATCATATCACTGTACTGTTCTGTGTTCACATGTCAAAATGCTGCAAAATCAGGACAAATCTCTCTAACTACTGCCATCAGTGTTCTTGCAGTCTTTATATTATATACAGTATAAAGGACATGGTAGCTCAGTGGTTAGGGCGTTGGGCTATCAATCTGAAGGTTGAGGGTTCAAATCCTTGGTCCACTGTGGGTCCTTGAGCAAGGTCCTTAACCCTCATTGCTCCAGGGATGTTGTGATTAACCCTGTGCTCACCTTGTAAGTCGCTTTGGATGAAGGCATCTGCTAAATGACCCAAAGTAAATGTAAATATACTGTAGAGTGCTGTTTTTACAGAGCGCTCTATATGAAAGTTATGACAATACTCCTAACAAAATAAGTACAATAAAGGGCACTACTCAAACAGGTTACACGTGTTTGGAGAGAGCTTCCTGTTCATTTTCCTTCTAATGAATAGTATGGAAATGACAAACTGTTTATAAGAAAGTATTATTTTTGAAAAATGTCTGTTAAACAACAATACCGGTTGTGATTTTTTTTTATGACTCTGATGAGATAGGGTAACATTACAAAGCTGGGTGTGTCAGGGGGTCAAACATACCATGAGAACCTACTTAGGATCTATTATGCACGCTGTAAGCGTTTCCAAAAAACATCTAAAAAAGTTTGTAGTGTTAATATTGTTTTTGCTTATGTTCCACAGGCAAAAATTAAGCAAAAAAATAATGAGATGAGATTTTTGTTTTGCAATTAAGAAAATTTGAAAATAAGAGCAACTAACCTCTGTTGGCATAAATTGCCTCTCTAAAGCATGCAAAATAACATTACATGCTAATATCAAGTTACACTAAATGCAATAAAAATGAATACAAAGTAAGTACACAGACCTATCTTAAACCACACCTTAATTATCTGCAGCTGACAGAACCAGTTTAAAACTGTTAGCATAATATATTATTATAAGCAAAAAGTGAATTTACTTCTGATTTCATGAAGCACTCTAAGAGCATTTAGAGTTTTAATTTGAAGTTGATTTATAATTTAGCACTTTTTACAATAGAGCATTGTCTTAAAGCAGCTTTACATTGTTTTAAACCTAACCCTCTAAATAACAACCACAAATGACAGTGGTAAGCAAAAACTCCCCGGTGTTGTTTGTTTTGAGAGGAATAGGCTTGTGAGGACCATGCCTCGGTGGGGAACTGTAGGAGACTAAAGAACTCCATTAGTCGTGTTCATATATGCAAAAGTAAAATTAAAAATGAACAATAAGCACAGTAAAATTAAAGTAAAAGTACCAAAAATATGCAATGAGATAAAACTAAAGTGGCATGTATGCAGTAAGTTATATATACTTAAAAAAATGTTTTTAAAAAATGTATTTAATAAGCGCATTTCCCGAAGATGACTTTATAAGTGCCCATAACTGCTTATAAAAGCTTACAATGACTTATAAAAGTGTATAAATGCTCTTTAAGTAATATGTAATCATCTTGTTTTAGGTAAGAATGTCCAAACATCCAAATAATAAAAAGTTTAAATAACTTCATAGTATAAAGCACTATGAACTATAATGCATTATGCCACTTTGTGTTATAAAGACTTAAGACATGTTCTTATATTAAACTTTATGAGTGTAATTATGCACTTCTATGGACATTAACAAGAGCTTATGACAAGTATTATAAAGCATTATGAGTACATTATAAAGCTTTACAAATGTGTTATTAATGCATTATGAACACCAGATTTAGGTAAAGTGTTACCATGTTTTTATCCGAATGGGCATGGGGGAGCCAACCATTTGTTTCAGTAGAAATAGAGACAATTAACACAGAGAAGTTACATATGAGATCCTTTACCTCAATCTCTTATTTACAAATCCACGTTTGATTTCACGGCTGCTCTAACATCACTTTTCAACTTTATCCACTTAAACATAATCTGACCTAAACTCAACATACAGTACACACAAATGAAGGAAGAGGAAAGCAGCCATTTTTTAAGTGTGGTTGGTGCCATGTTAAACAATCTTGGGATGAGATAAAGTTTTAAACACAGTACGCACAACACAGCAGAGCTCTAGCATTACAGCCCTGTACACGGGTACGATTCCATAGGTGAGCACAGCCAATTTGCTGAGATCATCAGATCCAGGTGAGTGTAAATCATTTTATTTTGCCTCAGTGTGGCATTTCACCCCTTCCACTCCACACCCCAAGTTCAGCTTGCAGTATCCAATGCTTGAAATGCTTCAACTCATACAACCTGACAGGTACAGTTTTCATCGCCACTTGTGAAACCATGTCCAAGGTCCTTATGTGTCATGCCAAGGTCTGACACCAAAGTCAGCGAAACACCCAAGAATATAGAAAAAAATTGTAACAAAATTAATTAAATGGAGGGGGGGGGCAGGAAGGAAGATGACACACATCCTAATTCTTACTTTATATCATTCACCACTGATTAATGGTAGAATAATCTTCCCAACTCTGTCCGGTCCAAATCATTAAGCATCTTTAAGCAACAACTCAAAACACTTCTATTTAACAAACACTTGTTTGGCTGGTTCTTCCTTAACTACTGACTTTTGTTGTTCTCTCATTTGTAAGTCACTTTGGATGAAAGCCTGTTCTAAAAGACCATCCTGATCAGAATCAGAATCAGTTTTATTTGCCAAGTATGTTACACAAACAAGGAATTTTGTTCCGGCATGATGGTGTCTCTCTTTTAAAATTGCAATATACTGTATTTACAATTTATAAAGTTATATTTACAAATAACAAATGATTGTGTCTGCCTTGGTTGAAGGACCTCTTCGGGACAATTTTCCATCCTCACGACTAACTTTGAATGGGAATGAACAGCTTTGTTCCGTCTGGCAGCAATCCTTACAGCTTTCTCACCCTGACTGTCCTTATCTCCTTGCCCGGGCCAAACCCCAACCTTTGGGTCCTTTATCAGATGGAGACATGCAGGAAGGTGATCTGGAGCCATGCATTCATACTGTGTCACATCCCTATTGTCCGAGGTTATGCCACCAGTGTAATGGGATACCAGTTTAGTGCTTAATGAGAAATGGCTCGCTATTTATATTAATCTGTACTTCCATTAATGGCACACAATTTAAAATTATAGTCGGCACAGTGGCTTAGTGGTTATCAGGCTCAGTGATCCTGGTTTGAATCTCAATTTGGGTGGAGTTATCATGTTCTCCTCGTGCCTGCGTGGGTTTCCTCCCACATTCTGAAAACATTGATCAAGGTAAATCCCGCTTTATCCTCTATTAGGATCGCGGTGGGGTTTCCCATGCCCATCCAGGGGAGAACGTTTTGGGCGCTGGGCGGATACACCCAGGACAGGGTGCCAATCCATCGCTGGGCACACACTCATCACTCAAACACACTCTATATGGGGCAATTTGGAGAACTCAATTAACTTGATCCATGTTTTTGGACTGTGGGAGGAAACCGGCAAACCCGGAGGAAACCCACGCGGACACAGGGAGAACATGGAAACTCCACCCAGATATGCCCCATATAGAGTGTGTGTTTGTGTGAGTGAGTGAGTGTGTGCCCAAAAATAGATTGGCGCCCTGTCCTGGGTGTATCTGCCCAGAGCCCAAAACGTTCTGCCCTGTTTTGCCATTGGATTCAAAATTATGTTTCACCCCATATTTACATTTCATGCATTGCTACAAATGTGAAGCGGTCCGAGGTGGGCACTATTGTCAGTAATGTCACGACTGGACAAACGTCTCAGCCAATCAGATTCAAGGCCCGGAACTACCTGTTATCTAAAATAGCTTAATGAACAGTTAAAATATACATTGTCATTTGTGTTAAGCCTAATTGCATATACTTATAACATGTAATGTGTATGGTTATGAACATGTATATGTATATTCACAGTGCTATAAAGCATTATGAATGTGTTTATAAATACTGAATTAATAATAAGTATTATTGTAACTTCCTAATGTCGGACCAAGTTAGGCCACTTACAAATGGTGTCAAACTTTATATAACAAGACTTTCATAACAAAACAAAGGTGTTCAGATGTAAAGAATGAGGAAACATCACAAAGTGAAGGTGTTATGACATGCTAATTATAATCCGGCTGGAAATTGCAGGTGAACATATTTGTTACTACTGTAAGGCTTTTCTATTAAATCAAGCAGCATTAAGTTTAGCAAATTAACATGCAATTTACAGTGTAAATTATTTTGCATACAGCTTGCGCTACAAAAAATATATGCTAAGTGGCTATCAAACATTCCATGTTGGTTGGTGAGCCAAGTCTTTTTCAAGTCCTAATTATAAAACTTTGTAATGAATCACACTCGCAAATGGCCACAACGAGGAATAAAAGCAAACCTGGGTGAACATAATGTTAATGCATTCATTGCTCCGGCTAACTACCAATTTTTCTGACATAAGCATGAATTATCAACACCACAAAAAGCCTCATTATCCTCTTGACTCATCCGTTTTTCTTCCTTTCTTTTTTTTCAAAGAGAATAAGTGAATATTTTCACCTTACATGCTCACGTCGGGACTTTAATAGTTTTTGACAAAACATTTTATAATAGGTAAAGGAAATGCTGTTCGAAATTAAATCTATGACGTGTAAACGACACACATGAAAGTTAACAAAATAAGAAAACAGATTTCTGATAACAGAACTACATTTTAAAAAACAAAGACACATTGTCCTTTCTAAACAAACCTGTACCTATTGAACTTCAAGGCTTCTCTTTTATTAAAAGCTCTTCTGAAGGTGGTGAGTCATCACGAAGCAAAACAGGATGATGACCAGGAAGAATGGTGGAGGAGTAACCCGTAACTGAATTATTCAATAAGTTTATCATTCATCATTGAAGAATGCACCTGAACATTCTTCCTCATCTTTTAGAATGTAGTTTGCATACTCTGCAGGCTAAACTTAAGTGGTTTCCGGCAGTTGTGAAATGAACTTAAAGCCTTAGATGTTGTCAGGTCATAGTAATGAAGCCCGGCTTTACGTGGCAAGACGGATGGGGCAACAGTCATCATTAACACCAATGATAACTATTTTAATGAAAGGTTCTTAATGGGGCTCTGCTTCCTGATCCTGGCAGGCTTAGGCGTGACATTTGAGGCTCACTGTGGAATAATTTCCCCTGGAGTTTGTGTGTGGTTGAATATTGTGTGGACATGACTAATTACAATTAAATGTCAAATGAAAATGAGTGGAATCCACAGCTCCTAAATATTCTTCCTAGTGGGTGTGTTTTACCCACACTGTAAGGATGCCAAAGATTTGATTTTCTGTTTTTAACTAATTTATTATTTATTATTTAACTAATATATTATTTTAACATTGAGGTTTAAGACTAAATGACTGAAAGTAAGATAGAGATTCCAAAAAAGTTAAACCAAATAGATAAAATACTATTTAATTATAAAATAGTACATTAGAAAATTTATGTTTAAGAGAAACTTATATTAAAATGTAGTTGTTGGGCTTTATTTTAGCAACGTTTAGACTTTAGATGATTTGTCAACCACTCACTATGCAGCTTAATGTAGGGTGTGCCAGTGTGTCTCTGCTATCTCCTATGTATGTGGAAAAATAAGCATGCAAAAAAGCATGTACCAATTTTCTTAATTATTAATGGGTGTGTTTTGGCCGTAACGCTTAATAAACCAATCAGTGTGTCTCTTCTCATTTAAGAGCCTGGCGCAATCTGACTTTAGAGGATTGCCCTTTCGAATTTTCAATTCCTGCCTGTGAACCTGGAACAGGAGAAGACCAGCCAAAATGAATCCTACTGTTTGTGTTCCACTTTTTATTTTGGAAAGTCTTTAATTTACTATAGTGATAGAGAAATGACAGTGAAAATAAAAGGAAATGCAAATGTAGGATCAGTGGAACTGAAAAAACAGACAGTGAATGTAGAGCTAAGGAGGTGTACCTAATAAAATGGCCGGTGAGTGTATATTTTAATGATCAAAAATGAATAAATCAGTGCTACAAGGTGAACAGAAAATTCCTACAAGTCATTTGCACATTTGTAAAGTTCAGCTGGAAATCCCCTGCTAGCATCGCTATCAATCACAATACCACAGAATATGTGGTGTTTTCCTTCTGCTGCTTTTTACATCACCTTTAATGCAATTCTTTCATTCAGAGTGTCTCACAGACATCATTACATCACACATTCCAAGCACTGGTTTATACTTCACTACCTCAACAACTTAATTATTATTATTAAAAGTTAATCATCTATCCAGAAGCTACTAAGCAGCTAAAATCTTAGTGACAGTACAACCAAAGATTACACACTATCCATCACACACTCAGCACTCCCAAAAAATCCAAATGAAATCATACAGCAGTCTGTGATCTATATTCTAATTCCGCTGACTCTATCGTCTACACACATACTGTCCATCAAAATGTTTGTGCCACACAGTTGGTCCATGATGTGTAAAACAAGAACCCCTTATTAACCTACACTAAACTCTATCCAGTATACTAAAAGATAATCATTGTCAACAGGATGTTAGCCTGCAAGCGGATGCAATATATATATTGAGTAACAAAAACGGTAAACCACATGGTAGGACTAAAATATAATCCTCAGGGATCAGTTTGGGTCAAAATTTCCACCTAACCCATAAAATCGTCTTCCTTTCTTTTTCTTAAGTTATTTGCAGTTATTTCCTTGGAGGGCTCCTTTAAGTGCTCTTGTTTGGCAGCGCCTCATAGAAATAGTTGTTTGGTCCATCAAATTGACATGAAAGTAAATGTCTATATTTGATTGGACATGGCAGAAAAGCATGGACTAGAAACTAACCTATTCTGTTTCTTATTTCTTTCCCAAACTCCTTTCACCATATGGCAAAGTGCTAGGATTCGGGACAGGCCATAAATTTTCTTACAATTGTAGAATGAACCTGGACATGGCTCAAAATCTGACCGGAACCTTGACAACCAGAGTGCTTGACAGTCATATATCATATACGAGGTCAAATGTGAGCGTTGTGGTCTGATTAGCAACAGGTGGTTTAGAGTTTCACTCCAGTGTGAACGTTTGGAATCACTTATAAATGGTGACACCTCTGACTAAATCTGTCTTTTTTGTTTACAAAGATCCACATTTGGTTTTTAACATCAAGAGGATGGATAGACACAATTTTGTTCCTAATATCCAATTAAATTATTACTTGAGTTATTATAACTTTTAAGTCTCTGGATAAAGGCACTGCAAATTGACAAAATAAAAATATAACATTATTAATTAAACATTTTTAAAAAAAAATAATTTAATAAGGGATCCAGGATCAAACCCCAATCTAGGTGGAGTTTGCATGTTCTCCCTGAGTCCGCATGGGTTTACTCCTAGTTCTACGGTTTTCTTCTACAATCCAAAAATATAGATTAAATTCAATGCTTTAATTTGCCCCATTTAGAGTATGTTTGTGTGTGTGTGTGTGTGTGTGTGTGTGTGTGTGTGTGTGTGTGTGTGTGTGTGTGTGTGTGAGCGAGTGAGCCCAAAGATAAATCGCCATCCTGTTCTGGGTGTATCTGCCCAGTGCCATAAACATTCTCAACTGGATGGGCGTAGTGAACCTCCGCATTACTCTAGTAGAGAATTAAGTGGACCTTTAAGTAATGAATAAATAAATAATCTAATAAGTAAACTGGGGTTGATTAAATCTAATAAAGGTTTTCTCAGGAACAATATTTTTATTTTTAAAGCCTCATATCAGCTTCTTCTGCTTAATCCTCTACTACTGGGGGCAAGGGTGGGAAGGGAATTGTTTTTTGATTGAAATTTTTGGTTGTTGGGCAGATTTGCCCAGAAAAATGAACCAATCCATTGCTGGGCACACACGCACCCACACAGACACACTGTTAATCCTAATTTTTTAAAAAAACATTCAGTTATGAATGACAGCAAAATGAAAACGTTTATGTAACTCTTATGGAACGACGAATAATAATTTCCATTTATATTTTGCCTTTCTGAATACCCAAGGGGCGGCACGGTGGCTTAGTGGTTAGCACGTTCGCCTCTCAGCGCTAGCGATTCCCGGTTAGAATCCCCACATGGGTGGAGTTTCCATGTTCTCCCCGTGTCTGCGTGGGTTTCCTCCGGGTTCTCCGGTTTCCTCCCACAGTCCAAAAACATGGATCAAGTTAATTGAATTCTCAAAATTGCCTCATATAGAGTGTGTCTGTGTGAGTGAGTGTGTGCCCAACGATGGATTGGCACCCTGTCCTGGGTCTATCTGCCCAGCGCCCGAGACGTTCTCCTCTGGATGGGCATGGGGAACCTCACCGCGACCCTAATAGAGGATAAGCGGGAGATAATGAATGAATGAATGAATGAATACCCAAGGACGCTTCCCATATGAACATAAACATAAACAAAAAAACCCACAACAAATCTAATACCATACCAGAGATAAAGAAGTTAAGAGGAAATATTGAGTAAACAATAAGTTTTTAGATAAGCTTTAAATATGTTAAGAGATAATGACTTATAAAAAGGGAAAAGAAGGGAATTACAAAGTGTAAGATCAGACACATTTATTGATTGACCATCGATAGTGCTTACCATGAATCTGGGGCAACTAAGAGACCTGAAACAGAAGACCTTAACACAAACACACACTATATTGAGGCAATTTAGAGCAATTAATTTACCTTGAATTTATGTTTTTGGACTGTGAGAGGAAACTGGATGAAACCCACACGGACACGGGGAGAAACTCCACTCAGATTGGGATTCGAACCGGGATCCCCAGCTCTGTGAGGCGAAGATGCTAACCACTAAGCCACTATGCCTGATTCCAATTAAAATAATTAATAATATAGTTACACTAACTGTAAATTAAATGAGCTGTTACTCATTAGCTTTATCACATGCTGCCTGTTTCCTAAATGTTCTGTTCATGATCTAATCGTAAACCACCAAGTTATTCGTAAAGTCCAGTACATCATGGTGAGCCAATTAATTTAAATTGTTTAAGGCACTGAAACAAGCTTTGCAGTTTTGACTCTAGTATTTATTTATTTTTTTCTCTTTAAAGCCTTATGTTGAATACAAACAAAGAGTACTACTAAAATGCTATACTAATGAAGCAGTTTAACTTCTGGTGCAATAAATCTGTTGACAGTTCAGGCAATGTGAATTTGCTCGTGTATTCCTTTTCTTCCTTGCTATAAAAGACACAAATGAAAAATTGACCTGAAGTTGCTTTTCCTAGTAACAAATTACCTGGTAACAATTTTAGATTCCAATGACGTTATAAAATTTGTCTAACAAAAATCTTTCCTGAATATTACTTTATAAGTGCTCATAACTGTTTATAAAAAGCTCTCTTTACAGACATAAATTGTTGTTATTATTTACTTCTTTAAAAGAGACTGCATACATAGTAGTACATAATGAAAGCTCATAAATGCTCTTTACAGACTTTATGTAAAGTGTAATCATCTTGTTTTAGGTAAAAATTTCTAAAAATCTAAAGAATCAAAAAGTTGAAACGAATTCATATTATAATGCATTATGTCACTTTGTGTTACGTCAAATTGTTACAACAATTTATGACTGATTATAAACATCTATGTACATTACCAAAGGCTCATAACAAATGTTATAAAGTTAAAGTTAAAATGTTTAAGCGAAATCTGAATGCTACAATTATTCTGACAGCAAATACTGACCTGCCGTTTCTTTTGCACAAGGGGCTCATTTTCAAAGCACGACCTGTGCACAGTTGAGTGTTGGATATAAGGCACATATCAATGCCTGAACATTTCAAAAATAAATGGAATTTGGGCAAAAAACTAAAATTTGAGCCTCGGACTTTGTCCAGAGTCGGCTATACCCTGGATTCTGTTGTATTTTAGTTGTAAAAAAAATAGTTTTTCCTAACAGTCAACAGTCTACAATGTACACAATAATTAAAATACTAGGCCCTTAACGACACAATTCATCCAGTTTCTATTTCACAAAGCAGACAGATTAACTGGTATAAGGGCTCTATTTTATATAATATGAGCCACCTTTTATCGTAGATGATTGATAAATTTTTCGCTTTTTATACTGATACGCTGCCACGTATGGAATTGCAGTCGGCCTCTGCAAACTCGTTTTTTTAGACTTGGCTTCCTGCGTGGTCGCTGTCAGCACTATTAATCGCTCCTCCTGACAACACCTGACTCAGTGAGAGCATTCTATGCTGTAATTAAGTGTCAGATCCACAGGAAGGTTCATAGACGTGCAGCAGAGTTCCTCCAGAAGACCACAGGAGGGAGGAGAGATTAGCACACAACCACTCTTCATACACACACACCGACGAAAAAAAAGACTATTAATGGAAACCATTTGCAGTTAGTCTGAAGGGAAGGCTGCAGGAGAGGGGTGGTAGTATAGGAATACACTAAGTTCAGAGGCTGGGGGTGTTTAGAAAGAGCAAACTACCCGAGTATTAATATAGAACTTGTTTGTAATAGAAGGTTAAGTGGACAGGGCACTGGTTTCTCCATCATGTTTCATTTGAGATGAAAGTAAAAAAAGGAAGAGGGGATATGTTTAAGCCCGTCGGAACACTTAATGTAATGACATTGGAAAATGGATGCACATTCGGGCCAAAAAGCGATCAGAAAGACAACTCATGGGAGACTTGTATTAATGTTATTTCATGTTTTTTTATGGTTCTGGGAATGCTATCAAAAGGTCAGCCGTAGACAAGTGCTCTCCCTTCACTTGGCGTCTTGGCTCGGTAACCAGAGCCGACTGGCTTCCTCTTGAAACGACACATTTTCGTTTCCTGTCCGACCTGCTGTGACCTGATGGAGTTTGCAAATTATTCACTCGCCCTACCTCACCCCATTCGCCGCCCGCTCTGACATTTCGAACGGGGGGAAACCCCCAGTGTTAATCTCTAGAACTATCCCCACCCATTAATTCAGGCCAAAACATGAGGGAAGCAATGATGGAAAACACAGCAGAGTCCTTAACTGGTGTCCGTTTTCCTTCGCTCTTGTTTGGGCTTCTTCGATAATAATAAATGAATCCAGCACAGTGGAAGGTGTCTTTGCACGGAAATGCACATATGTTCCAAAGCACACTAAGTCGCGGACGGTACAAGGGCCTTTGATTTTGGTAATTAATGCCACCACATGCAACATGAACTTTTTTTTTTCTATTCTCCCATAAGGATAAAGCAGCTCTTACTGCCTCAGAGGCGAGCCAGTGTTCAATGAGCCAGTGAGTTTCTGAAAGCGTTTAAAGGATGAATGAATCACCAGGGCTGCTGTAAACAATGTAGCTAAGCAATGGACACATTAATTAAACTTCAAACTTGTAAAAATAATATGTACCATATAGAATAAGAACTTTAACGACTTTAACTGCAACTCAACATCACACACACCATGTATTTCAAAACCAGGGGCATTAATAGCGAATTCCTTTTTCCAACCCTGTGCGTAGCTATTCTTCTGGGAAAGTAAGTGTGAATGTGGTAATTTGTGCTTATGTGGACAAAAGTGCGCTTATGAAGCCAGGCAGTTATCACACCACATGCTTTACTGATCTAAGCAGTGAGGCATACAGATTGTGGAGGACTATTACACACTATATTTACTTCTCATGAATGAAATCACTTTACGTACATTTTTAAACATTTTTTAAAGATCCAGTTCAATCTTTTAAAGATCCAGTTCCACCATTTTTTAAATACCAACAGCAGCATTCCCTTTTCTTCCCATATTCCCTGCTTAACTTGCCAGCCAATTCCTACCCAGCAACCATCTAGGGTTGTCTGTGGTCAAGGAACCAGCCTTGTGACCTGAAGGTTCCCAGCTCAAGTCCCGGTCGCACCACGTATGATGGCTTAAGTGCTTTTAGGCAAGGCACCCCGATTGCTTACCGAGTGCTAGGTAAAGGGCTGCTCACAGCGCAAGGCATGTGTTTAACACAAGCACACCGGAGATTTCAAAATTCTCCTGATAAGACCCCTCCTTTTGACTAATCCTTACAGGGCCATCAGCCAGCAGAGGATAATGAAATGAGATGAGGATGGAAAAGTCTTAAAGATCTTGTACATTTTCTTTATCAGTCTAAAATCTACACCATAACATTAATGCGATCTAGACTTGCAAACTCCCTGTATTGGCAGTATAATACAATACCACTGCACTTTATAAAAAAGGACTTTTTAAATAAAAGCGTTTGATAATTGACCAAAGGTGAATTCTAAAGACAACATAATGCTTTACTGTAAATGGGTGGCACAGTAGTTTAGTGGTTAGCATATTTACCTCTTAGCACTGGGGATCCAGAGCCCTAATCTGAGCGGAGTTTCCATGTTCATCACGTGTCTGTGTGGGTTTCCTCCGGATTGTCTAAAAACATGGATTCAAGGTGAATTGAATGCTCTAAATTGTCCCATATAGTGTGTGATTGGGTGACTGTGCCCAGCAATCAATTTGCGCCCTGTCCTGCGACCCTAGGATTGGGCGAAAGATCATAAATGAATGTCCTGTAATTTACTACTAATTTTGACAGGTCTGAACAGTTAAGTTTTTATTTAATTTTTCTAAAAAGAACCCTGTTCTGTAAATAAATCATTAAGGTTCATTCACAGAAAATCATTCAAACCTTAAACATTTTAAGTAGTTGTCTTTTTTTGTCTAATGGTTTGCTTTAGAGATCACTCAGTGTTGTACTTGTATTTTTCAACCATTGTTTTTTTTTCCCCACAGGGCGTTCTCCAGAACAACTGAGTAATCTTTGGGTTTTAGCACTGCGAGACAGTCATAGACTCCAGTTTTACCATGTACATTTAGTCCATTTCATTTTTAGATATTAGTAAATACCATGAAACATAACAATTAAATAGCCCTAATTTTACCATTTGGTCTTAATATTAATTTAAATGCAAGTAAATAGATATTTATTCATTTACTTGTCCCACAGGGATTACAAGGATATGTCACAAGCACACAAGTGCCTGTAAGTACATGCCTGCAGACAACTGCCTAAATATAGATCTGTCTGAGTGTGATAAATGAAGGAGTTGTAAGATGTTCCTCCTAATTCCTGTTCAAGTGAAGAAGCTACTCCTTAGGTTTTTTTCTGCCCCACAATTAGCCTGGACTTCGCAAACACACAAAACATCCACATACACACCTATCTAAAAAAAAAAAAAAAAAATGGTTGCAGCACATGTATGATTAGCAGAGGCACCCAAAGGGCAGATAGCTTCCAGGAAAGATGATTGTTGGAGCATGTTGCAAAGAAACTGAATATCACTGTGTAATTGATGCTAAAACAAACATCCAAACATCATAATATCATATACATATATATATATATATATATATATATATATATATATATATATATATATATATATATATATATACACACACACACACATATATATATATATATATATATATATATATATATATATATATATATATATAGCAAAATTTTTCACTTTTTTGTTTCAGTTTGGAGATAAAATTTGGTTTATTGGGATGTCAGCACAGATAAGTAATTATTATAAAGACTATGTTATTCATTTATTTATTTGGGAGAGTGCATAAGCATGACTGTCATTACTACCGGCCCATTAAATTTATTCGAGTTGCAGGGTATTTATAAAATGTAAAGAATATGGTAAAGTTGGAACTCTGCCTAAAAAAGGAGGTTGCCAAAGGGCATATGAAAAAAGCATTTACACGCTCATTACCATGAGAATAGAATTTTAATAGCATATGGATGGATGGACACATATTTCCGGAGGAAACCCATGCAGACACTTGGAGAACATGAAGAACACCCAGTTTAGGATTCAAACCGGGAATCCCTATATACACACACTCACATATATATATATATATATATATATATATATATATATATATATATATATATATATATATATATATATATATATATATATATATATATATAGGGCGGCACGGTGGCTTAGTGGTTAGCACGTTCGCCTCTCAGCGCTAGGGATTCCCGGTTCGAATCCCCATCTGGGTGGAGTTTCCATGTTCTCCCCGTGTCTGCGTGGGTTTCCTCCGGGTTCTCCGGTTTCCTCCCACAGTCCAAAAA